>BMAC01000756.1:246293-260236 GCA_014905375.1 Phtheirospermum japonicum
CGAGGGCTGCGCGCAGGCGCTGGGCGGATGCGCGGGAGCTGTGCGCGCGGGCGCTGGCAGGCTTGCGGGCGCTGCTCGGACACTGGGTAACCCAGTGTCGGCAGCGCTACCCAGTGTGGCAGTTCTGGCACGGATTTTGGCGAGGCTGGGCGCTGCATGGCAAGAGGGTGCGAGGCTAGGCCAGCATTCCAGAATGTTTGGGCATTTTTGAGCCTCTTTTGGCATGAATTTTGGTCCTCAATGCCTTAGCCTATAAATAGAGATTTGAACATAAAAACCCAAGAATTTCACCAAACCTCAAGGTAATTGAACCAATTAACCCATTAAAATATAAAATTAACAAGTCAATTGAAAAACAACAAAACAAGAAAAACCACATAAAAACTTAATAAAATTCTATTAAAAACTACTAAAACCAACATAAAACTCTAACTAAAAATTCTTGGAAAAACACAACAATTACATGCAAAACAAGTACCCCACACTTATCGATTTGTTCGTCCTCGAACAACGAAAAGAATCGAGAGTGTACATGCAATGAACATTATGTAAGAAGAAAAATCCTTGTGCTTATCCTTATAAATATGATGAAAGTATCAACATAGACTCGCTATCATCAAGCATTGCTCGTATTACTCTTTCTCAAATGCAAGCCAAATCGATGACTTCCTCTCCAAGGGAATTTCTTAGGGTGTTCGCTCAGTTCGCTCAAGTGTATAGTATATAGGACGTGTTTACGCTCACATCGGTCAATACATGCACCTTGTCAAGATTTCACAAATCGAATGCTCAAAATTACTCATAGTACATGACCAAATAAGAATCGAAAGAGGTCTTTATTATGGGTTGTAATGTTGGCTCTTTGGTAAGGTATGGATCATTTGGATATAGTGGCTAACACACGATCAAACGTGATCAATAACACACAAAAATCCTAACTTTTAAAACCCGAAGTTATAATCGCTTCACCTTTCCCAATTCACCAAACTCTCATTCGAAACTCTTTCGTTCACTTACCTTCCCGACTTTTATTTCACAACACTTCGAAGCTTTTTGAATTTGCTTCTTTTTACTAAACTTAGCCTTTAAATTAGGCTTTTTACATGAACGCACGCTTTTATCACTTTTTGTGATTTGTGTTAGAATTTTTTTTTTTAGATATAAGCAACTCAAAACCGAAACCCTCAATCGACCCTCACATTTCTCGTCAACTAAAAATAAACTTTCTCACCTCACAATTATGAAGATACATGAGCTAAAATCGAGCTCGGCTAACAAGAAATGGGATAAAGACTCTAAGGGGTTCATTTGGGATTTTTAAGTAGCTTAAATATATGGATATGGCCGGAACAAGGGTGATATATGTGCCTCGAGGTCATTTTCGAATTCGATCATGTACGAGCAAAATCAAACCTCCTCAATGCAATTTCCATAAAAATGCAAGCAAGCCGATAAATCACACAAGGCTACTCACTAGTTTGCACCGAATTTGGGAGCAAAATCAAAAGAGCTTTTAGAACTTTGCAATCTTTTCACGAGTAAATGTTGATTATATATATATATATATATATATATATATATATATATATATATATATATATATATATATATATATATATATATATATATAGGCGGGTTTTGGACGAAGCACAAAAATCCAACCCTTCACTCAAGAGGCCATAAACATGCAAAAACCCGACAAGTAAACTGTTCAAACTTTCAAGCACGTGGAGTTGTTCAACAATGTAATAAAAATACAAACGACACAAAAATCAACTCACCATATAAATGCGCAAATAGTAAGCGTCACTTCGCCAAGCGTCACTTTGCCAAGGTTCGAGTTAAGAACAACAAAACATGCTTGATAAAAACCCGGACCCTAACCACCTACCCACCCCACACTTAAACCATGCATTACCCGCATTTTATTGAAAACCAAGTAAAAGGAGGGGGAGTAGAAACTTCCTTAACCGAGCGATTTTTGGTCGAGCTCGGTGGGGTCCACCTAAGCATCTAAGCAAAAATTGAGCATAGCTAGTATCTCCCGGCTCCACGAACGCTACTCACTTATCCAATCGCTCAAGGTTGAAGTCGAAAAATAAAACCTACAAAAGAAAATCACACAAAATCAAGAACATAAGAAAATATGTACACGAATCTCAACAATATTTTTTTTTGTTTTTCAATTTTTCAAATGTTTTTTTTGGATTTTAATAAAATAAGAAAGAAAGGGAAGAAATAAAAGAGAAGAACTTGGGTTGCCTCCCAAGAAGCGCTTTTTTTACGTCATTAGCTCGACGTACTCCCTTTTTGGTCAAGGCGGGAAGATAATGGGAGGGTCCACTAATACAATCTCCTCCTTGTCGGGAGGATCCACTCTTTGGAACGTCCTTGGCGCATTGAATAGCTCAAATAGTATTCGCCAAAAAGAAACCGTTCTAAATGGGTAAACGACACTCGTCTCGGCTAGGTCCTCAGGTGGAATGGTGACTTTAAAGTGACCCGATGACTCATCCAAGAAACGATAGGAATAATGGTCGGCTAGCTTGTTCATCCTTTGATCGACAAATGGTGGAGGGAAATGATTTCTCTTGGTAGCCGCTTTGAACTTCTTAAAATCGATCAACGTCCTCCAACCCATTGTAGCCCTCGTGGCCAACAAACCTCCTTCTTTATCCTTAAGAGCTAACAAGACGCTCGTCTTGGGCACCATGTGAATGGGATTCACCCACTTACTCCCGGCGAGTACGAACATCAAGCCCTCCAACAACAACCTCCACATCCCGGATCTCATCATATCATCAATAATCAAATTCGAAGGGCTAACTCTCTCAACCACTCCGGGTCTCCACTCAATGGCATCCTTAAGAATTTTAAACCCTACAACCATCCTCTCCTCCTCTTCTTCTCGGTGCGAGTTTGCAAGGATAACAATCGACTTGCTCTCCTCTTCCTCCTCAATATAATCGTAAATTTTTTTAATCTTATCATCAATAACCCCCACCTCCCCCTCTAAAAAGTCGCCGTTGCCCTCAACGACACAACGAGAATCGTGCAAAAATAAACCGGTGGCACATAGAGGCACAACGGACTCATCGTTAAGAACAAGGGGATCATCCTCACTATATCCTTCACTATCGACGTTCGGGCCAACCACCTCCTCATTGGTCTTGGACTCCATATACGCTTCTTCGATTAACTCTTGAAGCATGTCCATGAGTAAGGAATCCGTATGAGCTCGTTTAAGCATATCAATATCGCTTGCGAATTGGTCCATTGTAGCATCAAGAGCATCACACCTAGCATCAAGAGCACCACACTTAGCCTTAAGAGAACCACACTTAGCCGTAAGAGCACCACACTTAGTGGTCAATGAATTCAATTCTTGCAAAATGGCCAAGAGAGTCGGATCGAGAGGTGGAATAGGAGCATGCAATGGAATATCGAGGGCGGGAGGGGCATTTTGGTCATTGGAGCTTAAACCTCCGAAGTACGCATACGGGTCAGGATCATGAGTGCTATTGGTGGAATCAAATGGGGCATAATCGAAATTAGAAGTGAGAGAACCATCATATAGGCCAGGATTCGGGCTCGGCATACTCGTATAATTTTGTGGAGCACCATAGCCATACGAGCCGGAAGTTGGGGCGTGCATGTTCGGATAGGAATATGGAGCTTGCACGTTCGGATAGGAGTTTGGAGCTCCATAATCATTTACGCCTGAGAAAATATCAAACCCGACATGGTTTGCACCATGCCCTCCCATGTCGGGTTGCCCATAATCATAACCACCGTTGGCAACGTGGTTTGCACCATGCCCTCCCACGTTGCCAAGTCTATTATACATCATTCCAATCCCGACATGGTTTTCACCATGCCCTCCCATGTCGAGAATATATCCACCATAGCTATATGTACCTATCATACTTAACAAAAATGTCAAATAACAAAGCAAGCTAAAAACGCAATGATACTACAACCAAATCGAAAGCCTTAACCAAGCCGTGTCACAACGGCGCCATTTTGTTAGAAGAGTTTTCGTGGTGTTGAAAACATTTCGACGAGTTCATGGCTCGGTATTATCGGACTTCAATTCAATTGAGGAATCTATTCGTTTCAAGCTTTGAAAATTAAAAGAAAATGAAAATAAAGCAATTTTGAAATACATCAACGGCGCCATTTTGAAGTGTAGTTTTTAGTGGTGTTGAAATACATCAACGGGTTCATGACTTGGTATTATCGGAATTCGATTCGATTGAAGGTTCCAATGTGTTTCAAGCTTGGAAAAATAAAGAGAAATGAAAATAAAACAATTAACCTATCTAAAATATCCTAGGAATTGAAATTGCATGTTGGTCGAATGCCTCGTCGGATGCCTTAATTGAAAATGCAAAGCAATAATGAAAATAAGCAAGAAAATGCAATGTTCACCAAGTACAAGCATGCAAGCACAAGGTACAACTATGCATAAAAACTCAAATAATAAAAATTAGCAAAAATTGAAAGCATAAATGTAAAGAGCAATGGAAATTAACATCAAAGTTTAAAACTTTAAGGGAAATGACAAGCAACGAAGCCTAGATCTAAGATTCAACCTAAAACTACGCATGAAGATAAAATTGCAAATAAAGCACAAGAACAACTCAAAATCAAGATGATCTAAGACTTGATCTATGATCTAGATGTGTCACTCATCTAGATTCCATATCCATTCTTAAGATCTAACAAGAAATCAAGGTGCTAAGGAAAAAAGCATAACATGAAAAATAAGCATGGAAATGAAGAACAAAGCATGAAATTAAAGCATAAAACATTAAATTGAAAGGAGACTTACTTGAATTAAGAAATGAAACAAAGCTTGAATGTAATTGCAATCAAAGTAATAATCCAAAGGAGTATTTGGATTCTTCTTAGGCTTACAAACCCAAGGAGGTGCTTGAAATTAAATCTAATCTAGAAAAGGAAATTACATCAAAGCTTGAAATTGAATCTAAAACCTAAGAGAGAAGATTATCCAAGAGCTTGATTGAAATTTGATTCCAAACCCAATTTAGGGTTGGGAGGGGAGTGATCCTTACAAATGAGAGTGAGGTTCTATTTATAATAGTTTAGGGTTTAAATGGGCCAAATTAGCCAAAAAGGTTTGAAATTTCGGGGGTTTGACCAAAATTGGCCCGTGTTGACCTTCCTAGCCACTTGACTAGCCTTTTGGCACCTTTTGGCTCGGTTTAGCTCGAGGAAATATTGATCTGGGCGTGCATGGCTCGGACACTGGGTAACCTAGTGTCGGCAGACGCACCCAGTGTCCGCAGGCGCTGGGCGCAAGTGGGCGCGAGGCAAGGCGAGGGCTGGCGACACTGGGCGCTGTGTGGCGCGAGTGAGGGCGAGGCAAGGCGAGGGCTGCGCGCAGGCGCTGGGCGGATGCGCGGGAGCTGTGCGCGCGGGCGCTGGCAGGCTTGCGGGAACTGCTCGGACACTGGGTAACCCAGTGTCGGCAACGCTACCCAGTGTGGCAGTTCTGGCGCGGATTTTGGCGAGGCTGGGCGCTGCATGGCGAGAGGGCGCGAGGCTAGGCCAGCATTCCAGAATGTTTTGGCATTTTTGAGCCTCTCTTGGCCTGAATTTATGTCCTCAATGCCTTAGCCTATAAATAAAGATTTGAACATAAAAACCCAAGAATTTCACCAAACCTCAAGGTAATTGAACCAATTAACCCATTAAAATATAAAATTAACAAGTCAAGTGAAAAACAACAAAACAAGAAAAACCACATAAAAACTTAATAAAATTCTATTAAAAACTACTAATATCAACATAAAACTCTAACTAAAAATACTAGGAAAAACACAACAATTAAATGCAAAACAACCTCCTGGGTAACGCATCTCCGTAGCTGACCACCATGTTTATCATGATACTACTTATACTCGTTCAGCCGCTTCCCGTACTTGTCCGCCATCATCGAGAAAAATGTTGTCTGTGTCTGACCAACAGTATACTCCTCCGGGTGCCAATAACAAATCTCTTACAAAATAAAACAATAATTAAAATTCAAATTGATACATATGATAATGTAGTTACAGTAAAGATTAACAAATTTGGACATGAAATAATAATTACCCGACACATCTCCCACCAGAAATCCTTAGTCTCTTGAGGGACATCTTTATAGCACCACCCGGCAGGATGGAGATCCTTCTCACAAATCTCCCGGAGTATAGTGCTCACCTTGGCCTGTCTACTGTGTAGCCTGTATTCAATTGTGTTTTTTTTTTTACAAATATAATTTAATCATAACGATAATTACAATTTTCAAAATTAATTTACTTACTTCTCCCTTGTAATATAAACAAGAACTCCACCCCCACCACCACCACCCGCCTCTGTGGTGGGACGAACTGCCCTCGTGATGTACCCGCATCGGACTGTGTATGTAGCGGTGTGTGTGACGTCGGTGTCGGTGTATGCATTGGTGTATCCATGGTCGGCGCTGAATGATCAATACCGATACCCACGTAGTCGTCATCAAAATCAGCTAAACGATTAGTCGACCCCATATCTGATCGACCTATGCTGCTAGAACCTCGACCTCTCGACATCTGATAAAATTATTAGATACTAATACGAGCATTTTACAAAATACCAGTATATATTATATATCAAACGTCTTAATAAATCCAAACAATAAAGAAATTAGTTTTTAAAAAAGTGTGTTTTACAATATGAATAAATTACACATATTTCAACCAAACTAATCACTTTCACTATTAAATTTATCACCAAACTCATCATCGTCCGTGTCTTGATCTGTATCTTGATCGGTGAGTAACTCTTCTTCTGTATCATCATTTGTCTCGTTACCAAGTTCATCCACATAATTATCATTGGGGTCTTGCAACTTGAAATCAACATCGTCGAGTTGAATCGGACTGCGTGTATCTACAGCTTCCTCTTGAAATGATTCTTCTAGTAGAGGCTCGATAAACTCAACATTTGGTCTCGCCTTGATTTTACATGTTGCCCACCAGTCCAACTTGCCTCGTCTCAAACTTGAGCACGCACAATAGTATACTTGTATAGCTTGGGAAGCAAGTGCGAAAGATTCATATCGATCGAACCTACGCTTTTGATTGATATCGACAAGCTTATAATGTGGATGAACTTTTGTGTCTTTAGGATTTGGATCAAACCATTCGCACTTGAAAAAAAACGTGTTTTTCTCCATTCGGATGGTGTATTCGAGCTGCACAATTTCTATGAGATGACTGTAACACTCATATTCGGTTGCCCCATAACCTGACCCTTTAATGCATACTCCACTGCTCGATGATGCTTTGTTAGATCCGTGCTCCAATGTGTGAAATATATAACCATTTATCTTACATTCGGTATACGTTTTCACACATCTTGGTAGACTCGCAGTTAGGCTCCTAATGTTCACATCGATCACATTGTTCGAACGATCTCTAGCCTATGACATTGACAAATTATTTTTAATTTAGGAAATATATTATATAAATAGATACGATAATTATATGATATGCATCTCGGTATCGAACGTCTTAAGTAATGTTTGAACCAATTGGCAAAATCATTTTCCAATTTTTCGTTGAGCCTATCATCGGTAATGTTTGGTTGGAGACGTTAAATGCTATTCATGTAAATACTACACCATTCGTTACACAATTGAGGAAAAAAGTATTAGTGTATATATATATATATATATATATATATATATATATATATATATATATATATATATATATATATATATATATATATATATACACACACACACACACACACACTCACATTTACAGTATAAATTTGAAAGAGTATTCATACCTAACATATTCTTGGACCTCCTCACAATTTAGAACGTATATCCTTGCGGCGTTGTATTCTGTTTCGCTTAGAAATCTTTTTCCCTTTGTACCAAACGTCTCTCCACATTTCTTAAACACCGAGGGAATCTCATCAGCGTCATCCACACAATTCTGACCATCGTCATTTCTAGGCAAATTTATTCTTTTAGTTGAAACGTGATCTTCAAAATAGTATGAACTAAAAGTTGATGCCTCATCGACTAGATATGCATTTGCTATCGACCCTTCAACACTCGCCTTATTTTTCACTCTGTTCTTTAGTTTGCGAAGATACCTCTCGGACGGGTACATCTATCTATACTGCACTGGGCCAGCAATTCTCACTTCATACGCAAGAGGAACGGGCAGATGCTCCATCGAGTCAAAGAAACTTGGAGGGAAGATCAGTTCCAGTTGACACAATATTAACGGAATTTCACGTTCAAGTCGACTCATATCTTCGGTGCGAATGATTGTTGACGTGAGATCCTTGAAAAACAGGCTCAATTCGGTTAGAGCCTTCCACACATTCGGAGGAAGCAGTTCAAGAAAGGCTATTGGTATCAACCTTTACATGAATACGTGACAATCATGACTCTTCATCCCGATCAAACGCGATTCCTTCTTATCGACGCAATGCCGCAAATTTGATGCGTACGCATCTGGAATCGAAGAGATTCGACCCAACCGCAAACGGAAACTTTCAAAGGCTTATCAAGTGTGTAACAGGCTTTAGGACACTTTCTTGACCCATCTGAAGCCAACTCTGAACGATTACAATACTCATTCAACTCTTCCCTAGATTTATGCGTGTCCTTGGCCTTCCCTTTGACATTCATCATTGTATTGAAAACATTGTCAAACATATTTTTCTCGATGTGCATAACATCTAAATTGTGGCGAATTAGATTTTTCCTCCAATATGGCAGATCCCAGAAGATGCTTCATCTCTCCAACCAGACATTCGGAATATTTGCGCATTAACGAGTGCTGCATCCAGTTCAGTGACTTTCATAAGTCCCAATCTTTCTATTTCTGGCAAAACTTCTGTCCCTGAGCGCACTTCCGGCAGTGGAGTCTCGACAGATCTTCTTTTTTGAAAGCATCGTTATCTTTTCGAAAACGGTGATCGCACTCAAGGAATTCTCGGTGATTGTCGAACCACGATTGCTTCTCGCTGTACTTAAGAGTGAAGGCGTCTGACCGTTCTATACAGAAAGGACAAGCTGTTTGACCGACCGTACTCCATCCGGACAACATAGAATACGCAGGAAAATTGCTAATTGTCCACATAAGGGCTGCTCGCAATTAAAAGTTTTGTTTCTTAGAGATATCGTACGAGGGAGCTCCAACCATCCACAACTGATTTAATTCGGTGATTAAAGGTTGCAAAATGTAGGCAATTTGTTACACATTGCCCCCTGAAGTATTTTTTGTTCCACTTTGCCCCCTAATGTACAATAATTTTTGATGTTGCCCCCTAAACTTTATTTCTAGCGGAATATTTTTTCTAGATTCCATCGACGTGCAGCTGGGGGATAAAGTGCAAGAATCTTATAGTTTAGAGGATAAAGTGCAAAAAATCTTAAAGTTTGGGGGACAAAGTGCAAAAATCTTATAATTTGGATAACAAATTAAAATAATATTAATATTGATTTTTTATGCAAAATTATTATTTTTATTAAAGAATAGAATTTATATCTCTTTTATATATATATATATATATATATATATATATATATATATATATATATATATATATATATAATCATGAAATGATATCATAGTAATTAGTAATATAATTAAAAAGATATTATTAAAAAATTATCTTATTAAAAAGATATAGAATTTATATCTCTCTGTGTGTGTGTGTGTTATATATATATATATATATATACACATATATATAAATATGTGTAATCGTGATATGATACCATAGTAATTAGTAATATAATTAAAAAGATATTATTAAAAACTATCTTATAATATAATTATAATTGCACTTGGACACAAATATTAAAACTATTTTTGCACTTTTTCTCTATGTAATATGGTTATACAATCTTATATAACAATGTACTCGTGATTAATATAGTATTTTAAACATACTTCTTTTACAAATAATAATATCGATGATAACTTTACTTTTTGCATCATAATATTATAATGCATATACGAAGTACACCTTTATTTTATTTTGTTCAATCATAATATATAATATAATATTATTATGTTACTTAGCCTAATAATTTACATAATACTTAGTCGTGTATTTTATATTAAATAATATAAAAGATGTATTGACAATATTTATATTTAGAAAGTTATAAATATTAATTGAAAACTAATGGGTTTTTTTTTTGGTTTTTTATTGACAACTTTGTGTGTGTGTGTGAGTATAAGATAAAAATTATATATCTTTTTTTAATATAAAGTTTAAGACAAAAACACCATATTTATATTATTTTAATTTGCCCCCCAAACTATAAGATTTTTGCACTTTACCCTCCAAACTATAAGATTCTTGCACTTTGCCCCCCAGCTGCCTGTCGATGGAATCTAGAAGGAAAATTTCCGCCAAAAATAAATTTTAGGGGGCAACATCAAAAATTATTGTACATTAGGGGGCAAAGTGGAACAGAAAATATTTCGGGGGCAATGTGTAAAAAACTGCATACATTGGGGGGCAAAAAAAAATCCTTTTGTATTCTTTGGCCCTGGTACAAGAACGCTCAGGAACATGAACTGCTCTTTCATGCACATCCAAGGAGGCAAGTTGTAGGGTGTAACTATGACGGACCACGATGAAACTTTGATGAGGCTGGATGAAATGTTTCCAAACTTTTGAGTTGGATGGGTGGAGCATAACATTGTCTTCAACCACGTGTTCAGCATGCCATCTTCATATCTTTTGTTTTGGCATTAGATGCGTACAAACTCTGTGGACGAGGAGTTAATGGAAAATAGTACATCTTCTTGTACACGACATGAGCCTTCTGTCGTTTTATTTTTCCTTGACGAATGGGTTTAAACCGAGGTTCATTACGGAATTTGCAGCTTGTCAAATCATAATTGTCTCTCCAGTAGATCATACAATTACTTGCAGCAATCTATCTTCTTGATTGGTAAGCCCATACCCCTTAACAACTTCTTACTGTTGTAGAAGTTATCGGGTACGAGATTGTCTTTCGGTACAATCTCTTTGATTAATTCACTCAATTGATCATAACACTTCTGAGACATGTGATTCTCTGACTTCAAATTCATGAGACGGAAAACTAATGACAACTGAGTATGTCCCTCGCACCCCGGATACAATGGTTGATTTCCAGCTTTCAACATGTCGTACAATTTTTTAACCTCAGGGTTCGGAGACTCTTCCATATTGGTAACCATGTCAAAATCGGGACCAGCTGCATCTTGAACCATATTAATGTAAGCGTTTGATGATTCTTCAGAAGGGATGTAAGAGGGTCCTCCAGCATGGAAATCGTGACGGCGTCCAGAAATGGCGAGCCGACTTTCTCCATGGTAAATCCATCTATAGTAATTCGGCTCGAACCCGTGTCTAACCAAGTGGTACTTGATCTCATCGACGTCGAGGTAACTATTATTCCTACATCTGCTATGATTACAAGGATATTTCAGCCTCTTTCCGTCCTTATGAGCGGAATGTGCTTGTGCAAATTCAATAAAAATCTCAACTCCATCCACGAATTGTGCGGATAAATAGCCGTTTTTGATTCGCTTGTACATCCAACTACGATCGGAACTCATCCTAACATTATACGGTTGTTATATTGATTTATCGAAAATTGGGCAGCATGATGGTGGCCAGAGAATGATTGAATTTTTTGATAAGGCCCTATCCCATTCGAAAATATGATTTTCCTGTAATACAGCGTCTTAGTATATGAATTTTTGTTGACTAAAAATTTTGGCAGCATCTCCCTTTAGTTCTCTAAGTACACATATATTGCAGTGCACCCGAGAACATAAGAGAGATACTGAACCAAGATTTATATAATCAACAAAAAAAACATATAGATAAGATAAGCCATATTACAATCACGCTCTCAAACTGTCCAAAGAAGTGGACAATTTGGGATTTAGTATCGAATTCTTTCTTCGATACTAAATCTCAAACGAGTCTAAGGTATATTGTTTAGAAACAGTGTATTTTGGATCGAAATTATTTTAAACTCCGTTATTGGAGGGACGAAACCTCCCCGACCGGCGTCGTAAATCACGTCATTGCAGACGTATACATTAAACAATAAATCACATCATTTAAACAAAAACTACAAAATAATATATATGATAAACACAACATGCATGTACCGATCATCACGGTATTTCACCACCACCATCACAAATAATTTAAAATATTTTGAAAATCACCATCATTTTTTAAAATAATTTTGAAAATCGCTATTGGAGGGACGAAACCTCCCGGACGGCGCCGTACACCACGTCATCGCCGACGTCTTCTCAAATCAATCACAACATCAATCAATCACAACAAACCATAACAAACATTAAGTTAACATAACCGATCACCACGGTATTTCCCCACCACCATCGCATACACTTAAATGATAATTACATAATTGAACTTTTAATGAACACTAACGAACCCTAATAATAAATTATTTCTAAATTGAACTCTAATTATAAATTAATTTTAAATTGGGCCCTAAATTATTATATAATTATAATTTATACTCTAAATGAAACCCTGATTTCAAATTAAACCTAAATTAAACTATAAGTATAAATTATACCCTATATTATTACATAATTATAATTTATATTCTAAATGAAACCCTAAAGTCAAATTAAACCTAAATTAAACTATAAATATAAATTATACCCTAAATTATTAATTCTAAATTAGACCCTAATAATGTAATTAATTATAATTGGACCCTAATTGTAAATTAACTCTAAATTGGACAATAATTATAAATTAATTTTAAATTGGACCTTATTTATATAATCATTTATAAATTGAGCCCTAATTACGTAATTAAATCTAAATTGAACCCTAATTATAAAATAATTCTAAACTGAACCCTGTTTACATAATTAATTCTCAATTGGACCCTAATTACGAAATTAATTCTAAATTGAACCCTAACTCAGTCCTAATTAATCCTAATTTCAAACTCTAATCCCTAACAAACACTAAACCCTAATCTTGAAAATTAATTATACAATAATTTCATCACAACAAATATATACAAAAATATTTAAAAAAAAATACAAATCTACAAAAACAATAAAAAATATAAAATAAAATTTGAATATAGAAAAAAAAAAAACTTACCTTGGAGCTGGAGCGGAGCAGGCGGCGGCGGAAACTTGAGTGGAGCAGGTGGCTGGACCTCGGAGCGGAGCGGCGGCTAAGGTGGAGGCTGGACCTCAGAGCGGCGGCGGCAGTGGAAGCTGGGCCTTAAAGCGGCGACGGCAGGTTTAGAGCGACGATGGTCGATGGCGACGGTCTTCTCGGTGGCGGGTTTGGAGGCCGGTGATTTTTCCTTTTTTATTTCTTTTTTACAATGCTACGCTGCTCGAGTTGAAAGAAGAAGAAGAAGTGAAATAACACAGTGGGCTTGCCCGCTGCATTTTAAGGGCTAGCGACCGAGGGGACGAAGCTCTCGGAAAAACCGAGGGGAATAAGGAACCTCTCGGTTTTTTAATTATTCTTTTTTCAAACAACCGAGGGAAGGTGTTTCCCCTCGGAAAAAACCGAGGGCACGGCTGGGCCCCCGGTTTTTTCCGAGGGAAAATAGTGCCCCTCGGTTTTTTCTTATTAAAAAATCCAAAAAAATAGAATACGCGTAATTAACGATCGACGCCCGACCCTCGTGGTTTCGGAACACCGAAACGCACCCCTCCCCGCCCCGTTCGTAAAATGATAGAATTTTTTATATATATAATTTTTATTTTTTTGAGTTTTTTTCCATTTTTTATTTAAAATCGGAAAAAATCCAAGAAAAAATAGAAAATGCGTACTTAACGATCGACCACCTGGACCCTCGTGGTTCCGGAAAACCGGAGATGCACCCCTCCCCT
>BMAC01000756.1:262899-311891 GCA_014905375.1 Phtheirospermum japonicum
TAAAATGATAGGATTTATTTTATTTTTTTTGATTTTTTATTTAAAGTCGAAAAAAATTAGAAAATGCGTACTTAACGATCGACGTCCGACCCTCGTGGTTCCAAAATACCGAGACTCACCTCTTGCCCCCTCGGAAAAATCACGACGCTTCGTCGCTTCGCATTTCCAAACGAACAACTTGATCGATCGATCGTATCTTGGTTGTTGGTCGAATTACACGACACGTGTGAATACGCACATGCTCGTTGATATTCAATCGAAATCGGGTCAAAATCACCCCACGGGCCAAAGATGATAAGATTTGTTTCACTTTTACGATTTTTTGATTTCTTTTTTGATTTTTTTTATATAGAAAAAACGAGGGCTTGGAAATACCCTCGGAAAAAACCGAGGGGACCAAAATGCCCTGGGTTTTTTCCGAGGGCATTTCTGACCAAAATGGCCTGGGTTTTTTCCAATGGCATTTCCAAGCCCTCGGTTTTGTAATTTATTTTTTTTTATTCTTTTATTTAAAAAAACCGAAGGGAAAGTTTCCCCTCGGAGAAAACCGAAGGCTTCAAAGTACCCTCGGTTTTTTCCGAGGGGAAGTTCCTCCCCTCGGTTTTTTTGTAATTTATTTTTATTTTTTATTTTTTTATTTTCAAGAAATCGAGGGGACTAAAAATCCCTCGGTTTTTTCGAGGGTATTTTCGTCCCCTCGATTTTTGTAATTTATTTTTTTTGGAATTTTTTTTATTTACAAAAAAACCGAGGGGAAAGATTTCCCCTCGGAACAAACCGAGGGCTTCAAAGTACCCTTGGTTTTTTACGAGGGGAAGTTCCTCCCCTCGATCTTTTTGTAAATTTTTTTTTTTAAGAAACCGAGGGGACTAGAAATCCCTCAGTTTTTCGGTGGGTATTTTCGTCCCCTCGGTTTTTTCGAGGGGTATTTCCCATCGGTCGGATTTCCCTCGAAAATCCTTCGGTATTGCCTTCGGTAATTATGGAGGCAAATATTGGCGCCGTGTTTCCAAGGGATTTTCCGAGGGGGATTTTTTCCCTTGGAGAAAACCGAGGAATATTCTAGTCCCTCGGTTTTTCCCTCACTATTTTCCTATTTGTAGTGACACCAGTATTTAACCCTGTCACGAGCGTGAGTTCTAACAATCCAAACCTCGCTCGATTGACATTAATATCAAACCATGCTTCATGACCTTTACCACTTATCACTTCTCTAATTACTATTTGATGCACGAGTTGGCAGGGAACGTTTAGGATCCTTATGTGAAGAAAATGGCTGAAACATGAATCTTTGAAGAAAAACTTGTGGTGAGGATCTTGCTGCTTGAATACATAATTGATCTTGTTTAATGACTGCGAGTACCGATGTTGACATGTCGGAAGAACACTCTAGCATGTGTTAGACCCATCTCTACACATAAACAATCATATATAAGTTTTAATTGTAATCAGAAAATATATTTTCATAGTTATCTTATAAATTCACTGCCACAATATTCATTAACGCCAGTTTTAAGATAACAAATTCGTTCAGAACACGAATGACCAAAAAATAAATTTTCATATGTTTATAATAGATTTACTACCACAAACACTCAAACATATACGAGACGGCTACAAGATAAGAAAACACAACTGACCAAAAGACAAATAAAAAATGAAAACATTACTTTTCATTCATGTTGGAACCAATTTGCCTATGAAAAATATGTATTTGGCTAAATCACCACACTTTTCATTCATGTTGGATTTGCTTCTTTTTACTAAACTTAGCCTTTTGAATTAGGCTTTTCGCTTGAACGCACGCTTTATCACTTTTCGTGATTTGTGTTGGAGCTTTATTCTTTTTTTTTTTCTTAAAAGGAACTCAAAACCCGAAACCCACAATTGATTCCCTCACATCTCTAGTCAACTCACAATATACACTCTCACCTCACAATTTATGAAGATATAAGAGCTAAAATCGAGCTCGGCTAACAAGAAACGGGGCAGATGCTCAAAGGGGCTCATTTGGGGTTTTTAAGTAGCTTATATATTTGGATATGGCCGGAATAAGGGTTATATATGTGCCTCGAGGTCATTTCCAAATTCAATCATGTACGAGCAAAATCAAGCCACCTCAATGCAATTTCCATAAAAATGCAAGCAAAATCGATAATTCACACAAGGCTACACAATAGTTTGCACCGAGTTTTGGAAATAAAATCAAAAGAGCTTTTAGAGCTTTATAATCTTTTCACGAGTAAATGTTGATTATATATATATATATATATAGGCGGGTTTTGGACAAAGCACAAAAATTCAACTCCTCACACAAGAGGCCATAAACATGTAAAAACCCAACAAGTAAACTATTCAAGCTTCCAAGCATATGGTGATTGCTTAACAATGCAATAAAGACACAAAAGACACAAAAACGACTCAACCATATAAATGCATAATTAGTAAGCGTCACTTCACCAAGAATGCGTCACTTCGTCAAGGCTCGAGTTAAGAAAGATAAATCATGCTTTGTAAAACCCGAACTCTAACCACCTACCCACCCCACACTTAAACCATGCAATGCCCTCATTGTATTTTATTGAAAAAACAAGTAAAAGTAGGGTGAGATAGAAGCTTCCTTAATCGAGCGAGTTTGTGTCGAGCTCGGTGGGGTCCACCTAAGCATCTAATCAATCCGAGTGAACATCGAGTATGGCTAGTATTTCCCAGCTCCACGAACGCTACCCTCTTATCATATCACCCAAGGTTGAAGTCGGAAAACGAAACCCTATAAAAGGAAACCAAACAAAATCAAAAACATAAGAAAATATGTACATAAATCGAAACAAAACAAAACTAAAGACCAAAAAGAACCAAAAGACAACTCAAAGTTTTTTTAGTTTTTTCAATTTTTCAAATGTTTTTGGATTTTCATTTTAAGAAGAAAGAAAATAAAAGGAATAAACGAGAAGAACTTGGGTTGCCTCCCAAGAAGCGCTTGTTTTACGTCACTAGTTTGACGAACTCCCTTTTTGATTAAGGTGGAAATATAATGGGAGGGTCCACCAAAACAATCTCCTCCTTATCGGGAGGATCCACTCTTTGGAACATTCTCGGCGCATTGCATAGCTAATAGTATTCGCCAAAAAGTAAACGTTCCAAACGGGCAAATGAGACTCGTCTCGGTTAGGTCTTCGGGTGGAATAGTAGCTTTGAAGTGCCCTGAAAACTCGTCTAGAAAACGATAAGAATAATGGCCAGCTAGCTTGTTCAACCTTTGATCGAAAAATGGGGAAGGGAAATGATTTCTCTTGGTAGCCATATTTAACTTATTAGAATCGATCAACATCTTCCATCTCGTCGTAGCCCTCCTGGCCAACAATCCTCCTTTTCCCTCCTCAAAGACAAACACGCCGCTCATCTTTGGTACCAAGTCAATGGGCTTCACCCACTTGCTTTTGGAAATCACAAACATCAAGCCCTCCAACAACAACCTCCAATTCCCGGCTTTCAATATCTCTTCAATATGTGGGTTCAAAGAGGTAACTCCCTATACAACTTCGGGTTTCCACCCAATAAAACTCTTAAGAACTTTAACCACTTCAACCGTCCTCTCCTCCTCTTCTCGATTTGAATGGGAAAAGATAATAATTGGCTTGCTCTCCTCTTTCTCCAAATAGACACGCTTGAGGGGATATGGAGGAGGCTTAAGCTCATGCTTGTGTCTCCTCTTGTCTTCATCGGGGGCTAATTCGAACAATACCACGATCCCCTCAAGATAGTCTTCAAGCTCTTCCATATTATCATCAATGATCCTTTCCTCAAGGTGAATGTCAAACTTCTCACTCTTATCATCAACTATCCCCACCTTCCCCTCAAAAAAGTCGTTGTTACCCTCAACGACACATAAACAATCATTTTCACACAAGTCTTGGGCACATAGAGGCACAACGTACTCATCGTTAAGAACAAGGGGCTCATCATCCTCACAACACTCATCAAAATAGGCTTCCCGGACAATATCCTCCTCAATGCTCCTATCCTCCATATAAACCCGTTCGACCATGGCCTTGATGAAGTCCATATATACCCATTCTTCGCAAGATTCTTTTGAAGTAAAAGGTAAAGGGTGGAGATAAGTAAAAGAACTCAGAAATGAAAACACGTCCTCTTCCGATGGCGAGACATGCGTATTCTCAACCACCCCACACTTATCAAAGATAGCGACCGGAAAAGTATGTGAAGGTGGACTTTAGAATTATCGTGTAATGGCCAATAGATCCGGATCGGGAAGTGGGGTAGGAGCAATCATGGGAATTATCGGATGACACAGGCCCACATGAGGAGAACAACCGGATTATGAGACGGCGGTGGAGCAAAAGATAGCATGGTATAATCGGGTCCCGCTTGATATCCATGACCCCCATACACGTACTCCGAATGAGGCAATGACAAATTGAATGAGGGAATTGACGGGCAAGACTTGGTATCATGACCACACGTTCCACACCATGCACATGGGGGAGGGAGGCGGTTTAGGGCGAGATAACCTCTCAAGTTGAGCCTTCAAAGCCGCTATTCTCTTCTCCTTCTCAAGCTCCGTAGAGGATAAAGCCATGCTCACTTCATTAGCACTAGAATACGTTGGTTGAGAATAATTTAGCTCGAGAGGAGTAAACACCCCCAAAAAGGGTTTGTTAACATCCCCCATAGTGCGGATGGGGGGGCCACTTGCGACAATGGATCTCGAACCTCCAATCAACTCATACGGATCGGGTTTTAGAGGACTATTGGTGGCACCAATCGGAGCATGATTGATATCGTAAGTCGTCCCCAAAAATGATTTGTTCACATCACGCATGGTGCGGATGGGGGGACCACTTGCGACAATGGAGCTCGGAGCTCCAAACAACTCATACTCCTCGAGATCTTTGGAGGATAAAGTAATGCGTGTCCCAAAATTGAGATTCGAAGTAGGAAGACCTCCACACGGGCCGGGATTCCCAAAGCTACCATTATGCATGTTCGGACAATGCTTGGGAACGCCATTACCGCCATTCGGGGTGGGAATCGGATATTGACCACCAACATACCCATTCGGACTAAAGCCTCCATTATACATGTTCGTGCATTGATTGGGCGCAATATAACCACCATATGGCTCGGATGTCGGATTATGAATATTCGGGAAGTGATTCGGAGCATCATATCCTCCATACGAACCATTCGTACCCGAGGAGCCGTTAAACCCGACATGGTTTGCACCATGCCCTCTCATGCCAGGTTGACCATAGTCGAATCCGCCATTGCCAACGTGGTTTGCACCATGCCCTCCCATGTTGCCAAGGCCATTATACATCATTCCATTCCCAACATGGTTTGCACCATGCCCTCCCATGTTKGGAATGTATCCACCATAGCTATACGTACCTTGCATACTTAACAAAAAATGCCAAATAACAAAGAAAGCTAAAAACACAAAGAAACAACAATCAAATCAAAAGTCTTAACCAAGCCGAGTCGCAACGGTGCATTTTGAAGTGTAGTTTTTATTTTAAATCCCCGGAAACTGTGCCATTTTGAACCATTTATAATTAAAACATATATGTTATATTTATTTAACTAAATTCATATTTTCTAGTTATTTTATTATTTTTAGAATTTTATGTGTATTTTGCTACTTTTAGGATTTATTAAATGATTATTCAGGATTTAAATTGTCTTTAATTTATTTTATAGAATTATTGTGAAATAAGATTTATTTTATATTATTTAAACTATTACTATCTTCATAATCTTTTTTTTAATTATCTGATAAGTATTTGTATATAAAATATATTTCTTATATATATTTAACATATTTCATATTCTTTTATGATTTGTTTTATTATTTTATAACATTTATTTGTTTTTTTTATTAAATAATTATTTAGAATTCATAATATTTAAGTCCAATTTTAAAATACTTTAGGATTTACTTTATATTATTTATAATATATATGATTTTGTGATTTTTTTTAATTTTAATTTAATTAATATATATTTATAATCTAAATATAGTTTTTTGTAGATTTTATATTTTTTTCTCAGATTTATATTAAAAGTATTATATTTTTATTGGTTAAGGTTTATTTAATAACTGTATAATTATGTTGATATAAATATTATCTAAAATAAAATGTACAACAAAGTATGACTAAAGTACAAGTAGATTATTCGGTTGTACTTAAATTGTACTCAAACAGATTGATGTGATTGAATTATAACATAATCTAATAATAAACTTTCGTGCACATGTTGACAAACAAGTACAATGGATACCGATAATTAGAAAAGCCTAAATTTATTATAAGATCTTCACTTTGTCTTTGATACAAAAACTAAACAAAGAGATAGACTCAATGATTTGTAATAAAAGTGACAGATATGATTGTTTCGCGACTAACTAAAGGGAGAGCTTGAAACTATTATCATGTGAGTTAAACTATAATTTGATGTATAATGAGTATGCAAAAATTCATTTCATAATATATAAATGTGGAGTTATTTACCTGTAATTTGCTTTAGGGCACGGATATAGGCACCCATCTATTCATGAGTTCACCTCCAATAAGAAAAAATCAACAAACCCACAAAATACTACACCCTCAAACACATCATCTTCTCTAGCCCCTCACCAACACTCCAACTCTGCCATTATCATCGCCCATCACACCGTCGCCGCCACTGTCGAACAGAAAGAAGAAAAAACGTGATGAGTGGTAATAGGTGAGTGATGGATTTGGGCGATAAAGGGAAAGAAAGAGATGCAAAATAAGGGTGTTTGTCAGGTTTCTCGAGCATATGTCATGTGTTTAAACTTTTTGATCGAACAATACAACGTTGTTCGAAAAAAAAAAATCGAACAAGCCTTAAAGGGGGCGTTCAGATCCATTTTTCAAACATGTGTTTTGTGTACGAATCAATTTTTCGCAGTTGTATTTTGTATTCGAATCAAGTTTTTAAACATATATTTTGTGTTCGAAAGTTTGGTTCGACGACTTTTTTAAAGGCATTTTTTTTCTTTTTCTTTCTTTAATGGCACGGCGGCGGCAGCACATTTTTGTGTGCATGTTTTGTTCATGTTCTAATAGACGGCGGTGATGGGCAACGACTAAAGTGGTGGTGGAGAGTTGAAGGAGATGGAGTATTTGGGGGTGTAGGATTTAAGGATAAATTGACATATTTGTGATAACTTTTAGTAGGGTGAACTAAAAAATAAAACGAGGTGCGTATATCCACGCCTTTTGTTTTAAATTTGCTCGTGATGACCAAATCGTGACTTGAATATTTCAAGTTATTACATTATATTAATAAATTAATAATATTACACTTACATCGAATGAATTTACTCCATTCATTTCAATTCGCTCCGTGTATCGCACGGGTAAGCACTAGTTTATATTCTAAACTAGTTAGTAATCGTTAAACTGGTGTCTTAATCACTGAATTTGCTAAAACAAATAAGCATGTGGCCTTGATTCTCCCAATTGCTCGTGTTTTCCGAATGTAATAAAAATAAATTGCGAAATCAAAAGAGTGACTAATCACTAAAAGATGAGAATATAATAAATATAAATTGCGAAATCGCAAGAGTGATAATCACTAAAATCTTGTTCGGTCACTTTTAAGGTGTATTTCCAAGTTTCTGATGATACCTTAGATACGTTCCGAAAAATGATCGACTCTTTTGCTATCGTAACTTTTATTTTAATGTTATTTATTTATTTTCTTGTTTAATCGAGTATATAGGTTTCTAAGACTTAAATATTAAATATTGTTTATTTTTCAATTTAATTTATCGAAGCTAGTAATAACAGTTTTCAAATAAAGAGTCCCAGCAGTTGGTCGTTGTCAGCATTCAAGTAGATAACAGCTTTAATCGTGAACCAGACATGCTCCTGTGTGGACACTTCAAATTTCATTTCATTAAAAAAAAAAAAAAATCGCCTTTTTGGTTTTCATTGGCTGTGAGACGAAGTGGACCCAAGGGAGTGGTAAATTTTAATGCAACTGAGATTGCAATAGGAGACTAATTTCATTTCCATTTTCTTTCCGCTATATAGATTCTTTTCTTTTCTTTTCTCTTCTTTTTTGTTTGCCCAAAATGAGATTGTTTATTATAAAAATCTCATAAGATGCACAATTCACTCACTTTCACTATCCTGCGTCCCCGATTTTAACAATAACTCAACATATTCATATGGGTTTGTAAAGGTTTTCTCTTGTCCATCACCTGTCGTGCACTTCTCTTTTGGGTAGTAAATCTGCTCTCCTAAATCTGAAATTAAACCTAATAGCTCCTGTAATAAAAACAGAACCAACAAATAACCAAACCATCAGAACACAAACTTCCCGTTAATTAATTATAAGTGTTATAAATATAATAATGCCAAACCAGGGCTAAATTTACCGCTAGATTTTCTTGAGAAGAACTTCAATATCTCATCAATTATAATCACCTGCAATAGAAAGAAAACTAAGTTAACACTGCAAATATATTTATTTCGGGTAACAATTTTCTTGTCCCTGCAAGAAAATTGTAATCAGGGTGTACTTATTAATCATTATTTCATTCACATAATCATGTATCCTTTCATACCACCACAAACTACAACAAAACAACAATGACAGGATATATACGATGATAAATGTTTCCTATTATTCATAACGAACAATATTGAATTGGATACTAAAAATATCCCAACATACAGGATATCTTTTTTTTTCTTCCCTACAAAATACTCGAAACAAATTTTCATTCTTCACTCATTTTAAAGAGAACATATACTTACAGGAAAAGAGAGATATAGAACAACAGTCCATTCGGCCCAACTTAGTGGTGCCACCTACACCAAGAAAAAAAAAAGTAAGCTTCAGGCATATATGTGTATATATATATATACTCTACAGAATCCAAAAGGATATAAAACAAAATGAGTTTTTTTAAGGTTGGAGAATATCAACTTACAGAGAAAAGAACCGAGAGTGGTTCGACATATAGGATGAGTACATGAAGTAGCATTGTGAGGACAATTGACCCAAGAAGCCATAAATTACTCCACGGAGGGATGACTCTAATAATTCAACAAAGAGAAACTGTCAGCCATGTAAACGTCTAATTCGTTCAAATATTATAGCACGCTTAATCAAGTTTGCCCGTAATTATTTTTGGAGTCAAGTAATTATTTCAAAATACATTATTTAAATCTCAAACTTAAAAAGGATTGCAATCAGAAATTAAAAAATAATAATAATAAAAATAAAAATTACTGCTCCGGTGTAATGCCTATTGTATTCTTAAGAATTTTAAATCTACACATTTGAGTGTACTCACAAGAGTGATTGGTTTTCACTGAGGTTGTTCAATGCGTTGAACATCTCCACAACAACAAGAACAGTCATTGAAACAGTTGATGGATGCCGGTCGCTAAAGACGGCACAAGAATAACTTGTTTCCCTTGTTGAGCAACTGTCGAAATTTATCTGAAGTTTTAGAAGCATTAGTACAGCGAGAGTAAATGAAGAAGAATACAAAACTGCATAAACACTAAAATACTAAAATAAGAACACGCCATATTATGGACTGGCCAGTCAATCATAATGCTAGTGACATAAGTGTGGAAGCTACTATCTCCCTTTAAAGATATCTGCAAATAATTTTATCATGCCGTTAAACAGCAATTTATTTCGAGTTTCCAGATGGGTTGATTATATAGTTATGCAAGTTATCAACATCCAAGTTCCATGTAATCGACTCATGAAAAAACTAATCACAAACTCTAGTGCACAATTTCGAATGCACAAAAAATATTCATCATTCCATAATCTCTTAGTTGTCATTTGCATCTGCAAAGATGGCCCAATGAAGCAGTTAAGTTTAGTTTGAATTAGTAAACTGTAGATCTGGAAAACGCTGCTAGTCCAAAAGTTGAAGAAAATAGTTCCTGAAGAGAGCCACGACCATGATAAAAGTTTACATTAAAAAGGAGTGGGAACATTTTTATTAACCAAACCCTACACGGTTGCGTGAGACTTACCAGTTCATTATATGGCAGTTTAGGTCCATTATCAGAGTAAAGGAACCACCACACAAATCCAGCTATAGTCGCAATCCCCACATAAACTGCACCAACCAAATTGTCAGAATAAAGAAAAACATTTTTTTCTTCAAGAAACTTTCAGTTTAAAATTTTAGGTCAGGCAGAAGAGTTGAGAACCATTGCATGCTAAGCCTAAAGGTTATTTAACAAAAGCTTGGACATTGATTTCTGGGTTTCGACAAAAATTCTGTAAAATGTATGGTAGAAACCAAGCACGTGAATTTGTTTATTAAAAGATGTATAGAAAAAAAATATATAGTCATAGTTAATCAATACTATATTAACACAGTGTGTCTTTAACCGGTACCACGAATAAACAGAAAGGTTCCGCCTATCTTGTAATATGATGAACAGCAAAACAACCTAGAATAAAGATGGCAGCTCTACAACAACAAACAATAAGTTAACGTCCGTTGGTACCTCCAATAACTAGATAGCGAAAGAACAGCCATCCAGTGACAACAGCTTCATTGACCTGGCATTCATATGTGAGATAATGATTAAAAAACTTTATTTCGACAAACAGAGCTCGTGAGCTAAATAGCATGTATAAAAAGTAAAAATTACTAGTTAGGAAAAAGATTAGGATAATTATTGAAACCAGTAAAATGACAGCAAAACACAATCCAATAAGGTCATATAGATAATGGAATTTACAAATAAATGACTGATGATTATGAACAGTTATCACGTCTTAAAATCCGCAAAAGCATTTTGCTTATTTTGTCATTTATTTTCAATAAACCGACTATTTTTTGTCTTCCTATGTAATGGAAGACAAAAACTTGTATGTGAAAGTCACACCGTGTGATACTTTCACTTTTCCCCTTAATACCGTCACTTTTAGCTTTAAAAGTGTCACTTTTGCTAAAGTATCATTTTATAATATAATGTGTACAAGTGACACTTTTTAGTGCAAAAGTGACACTTTTATAGCTAAAAGTGACAGTATTAAAAGAAAAAGTGAATCCCGTCAGAGCCTACTCATGATGGAAAGACATTACAAGTTTGAACTGTGTTCGTGCCTTAGGTGAAATATGTGCCTATATTGTTCTCTCCGAAGAATACTATGAAAAGTACAAAAATGAGAACAGAAAGATAAAACAGGGAAAAAAATCAGGACAAGGAGAAAAGAAGATGATAAAGTGGACTTCATTCATTTGTCTCATATATGTACGACCCAACAAACTATTCCTAATGTTTGATTAATCAACCAGGAGAAAGCAAGATTGACAATCAATAAAGAATGGCCGCTGTGATGACACATTTTATCAAATACCACCACAGATTGAAAGAAATGGAATAAAACATTGCAAGAAAGATAAATTATTTAACTGTCGCATATAATGAAACTAGATGAATGTCATTGGATTAACTGTGTCTAATATCAGAATGCTCAAACTCTAACGTCAAGGTACCTTGCGAGGTTTAGCCTTCATAACATCAGAATCTTGTTTATTAAAGCCAATCGCAGTTGCAGGCAAGCCATCTGTTACCAAATTCACCCAAAGCAACTGGACCTGTTAAGAAATAAAGATGTGGTTGGAGAAATAGGGAGAAATGTTTTTTTCATACTTGACAAGTATGAAAAAGAGTTTGAGGTAAAAAGAGTTTTATATATATATATATATACACACACACACACGCACACACACACATATACACATACTACATTCATGCACAGTAGGTCCTATTGATACGAAGATTCAAGCATACAGGATCTACTGAAAAGGACAAAAAATGAAACTAAAAAATAAACAATGATGATGATAATAATAATAATAATAATAATAATAATAATAATAATAAATATTTAAAAAAAACGAACAGTTACAAGTAAGAGCTACAGAACTACTGAGCCCATGTCACTTTAGTTTTGAAGCATAAATAGGTAGGTGTAAAAAATTATACAAAAAGCATTTAACTCACAGGCACAAGAGTGTCGGGGATGCCAAGTAGTGCAGCCACGAAAATGCAAACCACTTCACCAATATTTGAAGAGATCATGTATCGGATGAACTGCTTTGTGTTGTTGTAAATAGCCCTTCCCTCTGCAACAGCCTGATCACAAAAGCAAGACATTGTTGACAAAAAACATGTATGGTGCTAACAATGTAAGGCATTCAAAGCAAAATAGAAGTGTAAATCTTACTGCAACAATTGTGGCAAAATTGTCGTCTGCCAAAACCATATCTGAAGCACTCTGAAATATCAAAAATGGATAAAGAAACTAATTCAGCAGACGTTTGCTCACCAAGAGATTAAATGGAACTCAAAACGAAAAGAGCTATTTTCATGTTGAAGGAGAGCAAATCAAATTATAACCAAGAGATTAAATGGAACTCAAAACGAAAATAGCTATTCATGCTGAAGGAGAGCAAATCAAATTATATAAGGGATAATTTCAACCCCTAAGGTTTGGGATAGTTACGAAAAAATATAGCTAACTTTGAAAATTACAAAAACTACCCTTGAAGTTTGATTACGTCTTACATTGCAAGACAACATCAGTTGGCATGACGGAATTTACTAATGTTATCAAATAATTTACAACTACCCTTTAACTTTTCTAAATATTAAAAATATCCCCACATTCACGTCTAGCTATTTGTTATATTAAGAGAAGTCAAGGGGTGTAATTGAAAAATGTAAGTTTATGCAATTGTAAAAATGCCTGATGAAATCAGCAATTTTCAAGGTGGGTGTAAACCTTTAGGGTGGTTTTTGTAATTTTCAAAGTTAGCAGGGTTTTTTCATGATTAGGTCAAACCTCAAGGTTAGATTTTGTAATTATCCCTGTATATAAACTATAAGCCTTACCCAAAACTTTTAACGAAGACAAAATTGATACTTTTTAAAATAATTGATCCTAAAGAGGATACCTTTGCTACTGCAGTGCCTGATCCCATAGCAATTCCAATGTCTGCTTTCTTTAGGGCAGGTGCATCGTTGACTCCATCCCCAGTCATTGCAACCTTGGCAAGGAAGATCGGGTCAATAATTAGAGAGCTAACATAGTAATAACTGAAAGATCCCTCATGGAGTAGGAACTGAACCACTGTGACCATGTAATCAAACATTGAAAATGTGTAATCGCAAGTGCCCCAATTTCCAAATGACAAATGGTACAAAAAGGAAACTAAATGAACCGGTTGACTCATCTTTTATCTTACTACCCAGGCTAAGCACACAATTCAACTGACACATAGTAACCAACTTTTAAAAAAAAAAAGTGCTAATTTCGCAATAATTGGATTTAAGTTTCAATAACTGAAGAAAAGAAAAAAAATGATTCACTGGGTAATATTCTGCAACATTTCTGAATTTGATGTTTTAATGAGTTTTGGAACTTCTAGACTTGTATCCAAATACAGAGTCCCGAAAGAAATTTAGCTGATCCGATCAAATAGGCTTGAAGGAACTATAATGAAGTAAAAACATTCTGGTTGACATCAATAAGCAAACTGCATCAGTATTGCCACATTGCATAACAATCTTTAAGTGCAAAACAAACCCTGTTGACTAGCACAAAAATATGATAACTACTCTGTCCAACAGAAATAAAATGCAAAAGGTTTACCACTTCATTTTGATGTTGTAATGCTTCAACAAGCATCTTCTTGTGAGATGGCTCAACCCTAGCACAAAATTGAATAATTGAGTAAAAATTAACAGAATCTCAACCCTGGCATGAGAAACACGTAAAACCAATATTGAACCCTAGCAGAAAGAAAAAAAAAGAGCACGTGGATAGTACCGTGTGAAAATTGACATTCGCTGTAATGCCATTGTCTTCTGCAGTGCAGGAAGTTTCTCAAACTCAGAAGCAGTATATGAAAGCCCAGCAAAGTCATCCAAGTGATCGAAGGCGCCAATTCTTTGGCACAATGATTCAGCAGTGATCTAAACGTACATCACAACTCCAAAACAACTTAGTAATTTTCTTGCAGAAAGATAACAGCTAAAAAGTGAAGAATACAAAAGGATGACAACTGAACAAGTAATAACATTATCTTTACCTTGTTATCTCCAGTAACAACAATGACACGTATCCCAGCTGTCATACAAGAAAGAATAGCATTTCTAACTTCCTCCCTTGGTGGATCAAGCATGCCAACCTTTACATTATAAAAACATTGGAACTATTCATTATAAAAACATTGGAACTATTCATTATAAAAGCGTTAGAACTATTCATTATAAAAGCGTTAGAACGGCTGATTAAAGTAAACTAATCAACAGAATGTAGCCATTAAATAACCGAACAAATTTGACAGGCAACTACAGTATTTATCTCTAACAACGACAAAATAATAAATCAAGTTATCATAAATACAACTTATACAGCATAATCAAGGATTGTGCCATACAGAAGAGAAAGCATACCAACCCAATAAATGTAAGATCTTTTTCATCATCATAGGACAGAGCTTGCTGTCCCAGTGGCATCCTTTTCAAGGCTAGCGCCAAGCATCTTAAAGTTTCTTTACCTGCAAAACTGACATAAACATACAGGTATTCACCTATTAGGCCAATAAATCATTAAACAGAAGAATACAAACTTTAATAAGAAAATTGTTAAGCGTAAGAACAATCCATTAAAACATGGAATATTGGAACTTAAGGCAATATGCAATTATTGAGCAAAATTTGGCAACCAGTAATACATAAGTTTAGCTTCAAATAATACCCACTTTATAAATGGTTACAGAATATATTTCTGCAGGCGGATTTTAGAAGTTCCAAAAAAAATCACTAAAAGATTGCAAATAATTCTCAAGTATCCCAAACAATACTTGAAAGAAAAATGTATATTTCATTAATAGCTATAGTTCCAATAAATATGTCTCAACTTATGGTATAAATGACACAGCAAATGCTTGTGGATCTTCCACCACTGACTTGTGCTCGAGCGAGTGCTCTGATAAATATATTTCGGTATATCAAATTTGAAAAGTTACATTCTGCAAGTATATGCAAATATAACAAATAAAGAGAATCCAATTTACCACGAAAATAGATCAAACCTGTGGAATTTGGACTCTATCTCAGATCTAATTTCTGGCGTTAGACGAGCAGTTGAACCATCATCATTGCACATAATAGTTGTGCATCTAGGAAGAATACTCTCTGGGGCACCTTTTGAGAACATAATCTGTATCTGTTTCCGGTTACAAAGCACACTCATCATCTTTCGGTCACGAGTGAACTCCAACACTGAGACCTTCAAGCATTAAAATCTCGTGAGAATGCGAATGGAAAGACATATTAATTGATCACCCACTGTCAAAGATATGAATAAACATACAAAAGCATGTAATATCATATCCTTATTCAACATGAATACAAAAATCTTTCAACTTGACAAAATTTATTAACAGTGTAATTAATAACAAATTGTGAAAAGACTTTTAGAGGGTCAACCATCCTCAAAAAGAATGATCGGAGCATCATCTCAATTTTGCTTGTGATAACAATCTACTGCAATCGTAACCATTGGCAGGAACAAACCTTTTTGAATTGGTCCTCCCAATACCGATTGCAGTACGATGCACGTTCATGCTTGGACAGCATATTAAGAGCCGAAGGCATAGAATCAAAACCAGGAAGCCCAATCTGTAAAATATGATAAAGGAACACAGATTCAGGCTAAACAGAGTGAAGGAAAGGCAGTATAAATTAATAATGATTAGCTGATTTAATTAAGATGCAGCATTATACGTTTGTCAGAATCAGTAGAATAAAATGGCAACCAACCTTTTCTGCGAGTACCCGAAGCGCTACTTCAGTCGACTCACCAATCTTTTCATAACTTCTCTTCTCAGGGTTGTATTGAATAACAGACTCGTTACAAAGGGCTGAGCACATTGCAGTATGTAGAAGGCAATGGAAATTTGCTGGAACATCAAGCTGTATTATATCCCAAGTAAATAATACTTTAGAAGAATACATATCAAATAAAACATAAAAAGATAAAAACAAAATGTGTCTACAAAGCAGCGATACTGAAAAACTCACAAGTTTAATATATAAACACAACTACATCAACATGGAATAACATATACAAAAAGAGAGGGAAAACAAAGTGGGGGCTTAAGTTACATATATGGAGGGTAAAAAAAAATATATAATAACAATATTAATAACCTATGACAAACAAGAGGGAAAAACATAAAGATATGTATGTATGACAAGAAAACTACCTGTGCATCCGCAGCATTGTCATAGATAGTACCTTCTGGAGCATAAGTGGTACCACTGACACTGTATTCAGCTACAACAGGAACATCAAATGCAGAATGAAGAACAGATACCTGGTAACAGGAAAGGGCAAATATTTTACCTAATATCAGTTAATTGTGTTCGATGATACTGTTTGTCGCTGTCAAATACACACACACACACGGTAATCACAATTGTGGTCCTCAAAAAGTTTACTCCAAAAGAAAGTATGCATTGATCAGTGATGAGAAAGATGTCTGAAGAATCAAATTTCAAGAAAATAATTATAAGAAAATCAGCAGCACAATTACATAACCGATGCAACAACAGGTATGCTTAAAGAACATGGACAAAACAACTAAGCGCCTGGAAACGAAAAACAGGAATAACATCTAGAATAGAATGAAATTGTAGGCGATCGAAAATATCAAGACACTTAGCTTATGGATAAATAAATTTGTGGGTGATGGAAAATATCAAGACACTTAGCTTATGGATAAATGAAAATTCTAATTTTAAAAGATTTTTTGTATTTTTTTTACCATACCAATAGATCAAACATGTATGAACGGATATTATATTCGTATTTCCATTCCCAATTCTCAACTTCAAAGATGTGTTATGATAAGGAACAAAATGCAAGAGAATTCCCATAGTAGACAAAAAGGAAGAATATAGAGACGTGTAAAATGACACCTTTGAGACGGACATCATATTGGTGGTCAGAGTACCAGTCTTGTCGCTGCAAATCACTGTTGTGCAGCCTAAGGTTTCTACTGATGGTAATGACCTAACTATAGCATTTAAACGAGCCATCCTTTTTGTTCCAAGAGCCAGACACCTGATGATAATAAGTAAATAATAAATAAAAAGAAATCAATCTAGCATCTTAATAACACCAAGGGATGATAATCAGAGATTGAATGAACATCCTGGCATCCATGAAGCAATAAACTAGCCAAACACTAGTCAGTATGAATGAAATAAGCGAGAAAAGGTTTATGCAATTCTTCATACATTCAGTGCAACAAAAAAAATATTTATCACTTTTGTAACATGTCTTTCATACTTCTCATTGACAAAACACACATCACTATATGGACACTGTCATTTAGCATCATAAGCACTTCTTAAAATAGAGTGCAAGTTATATATTATGAACCAAATATATTCTCAAAGACAAAAATGAACCAATAATGCATATTTAAACTATTGTAGGATAATTTCTGAGGCACTCATTAGAACTGAGTACGACGGAAAATTGTTACAGGTGCAAAGGGGTTGAGGAAGTGAACAGCTGAAAGATGCCTGCTAAAGTCCTCATCAGTTAGGCACAACATCCAAATCAATAACATAGCAGATGAAACTCAAAATGTAAAAAAAGATTTCCAATAGCCTGCTCGATGGTATGCCTAACAATTCCTAGCATGTAGATTAGAAACTTATGCATATTAAAACTTGAAGCAAAGTCCCAACAAATTAAAGGAGGAAATCTCAAATGCACAAACCCAAGTCAATTTCCTTATAACTATCAATTCACAAACCAAGCCTCTGCTGGTGTAGAGATTCTACAAGAAATATATGCATGATTTCTCTTCAGATACAGACACCCTGGCCCATACGAAACTTTGTTTAGGTGATGGTGAGGTTAGTGAGCTCATACGACAAGTCACATGGTAACACAAATAGAGTTAAGAACCAACGTTGTAACCACAGCAGGTAGGCCTTCAGGAATGGCTGCAACAGCAAGAGCAACTGCAATCTAGAAAAGCAAAACATAATCAATTTAATTTGTCAACAGATTTAGAAGCTGCATCCTAAAACGACCAAGCAGATGAATAAGGAATTATTATTATAAAAAGTAGAAATAAATAAAAACAGGAGGTAATGAAGTGGATATGCTATTTTACACTTGCAGAAGTAAAACACCAGACATATGCGTTATTGAATTATTTCAAATGGTATATTTAATCATACAACCTCCAAAAAACACATCAATATACCTTGAAGTAGTGTATTGCACCTTGCAAGAAGCCACCGTGAGCAGGATCCCGAAAATGACCAATGTTAACAACCCAAACCAATATACATATGCCTGCAATAACCTAGATTGAGCAGAAAATCTCAGACAAAATGACATATCTGATGACTTAAGTTATAACGTTCAAAGTGCAAAACAAGTATTAATTCGGGTTGAACATAACATTAGGCATTTAAAAAATATATATCAGTTTAAACATTCACCTTAGCCAAAAAAGTACCAAATTCATCCAACTTCTTCTTCAGTGGTGTTGCTTCCTGCAACACATAATAGACAATTGAAGAAAATCAAGATTCTAATAGCCATTCATATGCAAGTTAGCATTCGCTAATAACAATATTCAGTTCATATTCACTTGGAAAAATACTACCATAAAGGTAGATGGGAAAGTATTGTAACCCCAAATATCAGCGTGTATTTATCCAGTTTGCAAGGAGGTGAAATTATTGGGAATTGCTATGTACTACAAACCAGGTACCCCATCCACTATTATGCTTAACAGGGATAAAACAATAAACCTTGTCACCAACCAAAAAGCTGCTCAAAGTTCATAAACGGATCAGAAACTCACATCTTCTGTCTTCAACATAGAGTCACGTATGCTTCCCATTGCAGTATTAGAGCCAACACCAACAACAACAGCTCTTGCCCTTCCAGCAACCACGATTGTTCCCTGAAAATAATTGAAGGCAAATATTAATGCCAAGAGCTCACAACTGGCAATTGCTTGAAGTTCTTGAAATGTGAAGAGAAATAACTATAGTAGGATAATACTTCTTAGCTATGAATGGAACAATCCGCTGTCTAAGCATATCAAAGTATTCTTCAAGAACATTTAATAACATATCTACAACAGCGGAATTAATGGTCCCGGACAAGGTAATATAATCCCAAAATCAATTCACCAATGGTCACTGACATTAGTGATTAGTGCAATATTAATAATAATAATAAGGCTATCTAAACATGTACAAGTTCGCCCAGTCTACTTTAACATATTAACATGATTTATTGTCAACTTTCCAACATAGCATTGAAGGAATAGCTTTCGAAATATTACCGAGAAAAGAATGTTTGTCTTGTCTTGGTATACTGCATTAGTCACATTGGTGGCATCCAGTTCTTTTTCCACAGAAGAGCTCTCACCTATGATAGTCCAAGAAAGAATGATGTATCAGTAGCTTCACATTCGTATAGCACTAATAGCAACATGCAGCGATGAATGGCTACAGTAAAATAAAATAAAACAAACATAGTTGCTGACTTGAAATGCAGTTAAAAAAGTAACAAATTATGGTAAAAAAAAAATTACGGATCTATATGAGATTATAGGACAGCATTAAATGAGGAACAGAACCAAGTACCCTGCCCCTATAATTAATGTTGGGGATATTCAATGTTTTAACAGTATATTATTAACTTTAAAAAATAGCACATCTTATTCATTAATTTCTGGTTCACAAAATTGAGTGAGGATGGATAAGAGGCAGACTCAAAAGAGGCATCAAGTAAAATGTTAAAACAGGAACCATTACTAAGATGCAAGGTCTTCGATGTGCACAGCCTTAGTTCCTACAAGTGGCCAACCCAATCCAAAGCACATATAGACACTGCAGTGCATCACGGTGAAACCAAATTTACCCAATATAGCTCAATATCGACCTATCCAAATAGCAAGTTCGAGCGCAATAAGAATTTGTCACACAAACATTAGACCAGTTAACCGAATGAACCTGGTGTAACTATCACCAGATCTCAAACAAATTTTCTAAAACACTCCATACTAAACATACAAGAATTAATATAATAATCAAAATGAGACGGCATTCCAGATTTATTTCTTTAGAGAGAAAAAAGTAAAACTAAAGAATGTCAAAGTAAGAACCGGTAAGAATCGCTTGATCAATGCGTAATTGATCACTCAGCATCTCTATCATCCTCATATCTGCTGGAACCTTGCTTCCCACTGTAAACAATACAAAAGCAAAAATACTGAAGTTAAGTTCACAGAAAAAGTTGCAGTTCTGGAACTTTGAAAATATAAAAAATCAATGACTGACGTACCGCTGACTTCCACAATATCTCCAGGGACGAGGTCAGTAGCAGGTAAGATTGAAAAACAACCTATAAAAAATTTGAAAACGCAGAGTATCTTTACAAATACAATCTTCAAAAAGATAAACCAGCCAGGAAAACATGATCTGTCATCAAAGAACATTAAAAACAGGGCTTTGATTATAATAACAAGACGCAAAGTTACATAGTTTGGAGCATAGGGGGTCACAACATTAAGCAATCTACAATACCAAAGGAGCATGAACTTAGATATAAACTGAAAGGAAGTTTCCCCGAACCTCCCTCTTCGACCCACAAAAAAACTAATAATAATAATAAATAAACATTATATAGTTAACTTATCTATTACTGGCCCTCAAGTAAATAACTTTAGCGTCTCCCACCTCAGTTCCATTTCATTATTTGCTCCTAGGTGCTGTTTCTTGGCTCAACACCTAATATCTAAGACCTATGTAATCATTATAAGTATGTTAATACTTTAATCCATAACCTTTTGGGGCTTACAAAGAGAACTTCAGGCTTAGTAATAATTCAATTTTTACCTTTTTATTTTTTATATAGAAAATGATAAATATTTTGTCGACTGTAACATAAAGGTGAATTGCATTCTAATTATACTTGTTTTTATTGAGTAACTTCTACACTATGCTGAATCAATAATTTAATTATAGTGGTAAAATTCGGTGGAGTGGGGGGATAACTATGGAGTTTGGCCCACGAAAGACTCCAATCCCGGATACAACCATGTCAACAGAATACTATTTTCATTTGCCAAGCATTTATATCAAACTCGTTAATCGTGATGTCATCATCCAGGCCTCTTAGGAAAAGTCCCAAAGTCATTTTGGCATAATACATTCAAGAGTCTCAAATAGCATAATAAGAAAACTAAAAAGAAACAACAACTAACTTCATGAATAAAGAAGATAATTTGATTGTAAGAATTTTAGGCATCAAACTTTTGAGGATCGAAGAATATCATCACATAAAAAAAAGATAGAGAGAGAAACTTCCATGATATGCAGTAGTACTATCTTTACCATTTCTCAGGACAGTTGCAACATCAGCTTGGTATGCACGTAGTTCCTGCAAACCAAGAAAATGAATTTCAAAATGTGATATAAAAACTTGTGTTTCAGAAATAGTGTTCGCATCGCCAAGTGCTTAGTTGATTTTCTTGATTTTTGAAATTCATTATGTTCTTTTGAAGGGCTTCGTTTTATCAAAAATCCTTCAAGGAAAAAAAAAGTCACAGGATCATAACATATTAACATCAGATGTAAGACTAGGTTAACAACTTCCTAACTTGTAATAACACCCATCACAAAAACCAGCAATGAGTTAACCATCTAGTCCAGCCCCGAACTGTACTAAAACTTCTGATATGAAGAAATCTCGACTTACTAATGTCAAAGCCTCTTAAACACGATAATCATCATTTTGTAATGCCCCAAAAGAAGAAAATTAGGGAGAACTGTGGCTGAAGATGCAGTTAAATATACGTGTCTGATGTCTAAATAGAGCTAGAGATGATACAAGTCCACCTGAAGAAATTTTCAAGTGGCAGATGAATCGCTGATATATAGGTCTCCTATCTAGCATATTAAGATTATTGCAGCTAATGCTGGCTGGCCATCATTTTCATAACTATGTGAAGTTAATTTGAACTTTTTTTTCTATATTGGAGTGGATAGTACACCGTGATAAGTGTCACAATGAAATAATTAAAAGAGGGATGCATGTGTATAATTGTCCAAGTAAATTATTCACATGAGAAATCAAACTGACCTCAAGGGCCTTCTCTGCATTTGTTTCTGTGATTACTCCAACAGCTGCATTTGCAGCCAGTATCATGAGGATGACCTGTGATACAGGATGGGCTAAACTTATGAGACATGTCAGCATTTGGTAAACATTCATTACACTTTTAAGCTAACATTTAGACTTGCAAAATCACAAGACATAAGACATAAATGATAAGATGGTTCTCCTGCTCTTTTACAAACACCAAAAAACGAAAGCTAGATAGACCTCCTTAGTCCTTACCGATGGATAAACATATTGTACAGTGTAAATTAATAGAATTAATTTTGCAGATAATTTGTTCATGGCTTATTTTGCATGTGCCAAATCTCACTATATGAAGTGGATCTCAGACCATATTGAACAAGTGAATGATATAAGAGGACCGTGTTCTGGAAGCAAAGTGTCTGGAACTTTCTTTCAGAACCTCTAGCAATTAGCTACACAAGCTAATGCTTCTCAGAGAAGTATCTGCTCATACTACTGAGATATGTGAATTAAAATACGAATTATACATTTAGGAAGAAGTTTACCACTAATTAATAGTTACAAATCCAGAGTAATATTTATAATTCTTTAACATTTTAGAATCTGGTCTTGAAGTCTTTGACAACACATGCATGGATTAAATTTTCATTAGTTATTTATGAGGAGTTTATCTGCTATCAATATCAAGCAAACATAAGCAAGACTTAGGAAAGAGAAATGTAAAATTCCCCAATGTAGTTGTAGAATATGATTACTTCGAGATTTATGATACATTCAGCTTCCTATCATTCTTGAAAGTCTACCATCTTCCTTTTCAAATTCGCCACAATTCTCAATAACAGTATATCTCCTACCCAGCTCTACCAGATAAAATATATATTGGCAGAGCTGTAATGGCACCACAAATCACCAACGAGTTGAAGAGGCAAAAACTTATTTTACGCCATGTCTCAAGCCCACTGGCAATAACACATCTTTTCCACCACGCAAACAAGCTTATTAGCAACAGCATCTAACAATTTGCAACAAAATTGTTGCCAACTATCCACTAATATACTCGAATTCAGAAATCAAAAAAACACATGCAAGGCACAGTAAAGATGATTACTGCACATCCTGTCCAAAAGCAGAGGCAAATAGATTGAGGCGTACAGAATTGGAAAAGGCTGTTATCTTACTGAAGGCTCCAAGAAGGCAGATAAGCCTGTCTCTCCGTTGGCCAAGGCCAAAAAGAAGGAGACTATAGCAGCAGCGATTAATATCTTTACAAGTAAATCATCAAACTGCTTCAGCACCAACTTCCAAAACGGAGTGCCTGCAATCAGTTAAAATCACAAAAATGGTAGAAACCACAACTGTAATGATAAAACAAAGATAAAATATAAAAACAGAGGCATCAGTACCAATTAGATTATAGAAATAAGTGGTGTAGCCATGTAGGCACTAGCAACTGATACGACAGAGCAAAACAGTCTTTTTTCTTGAAACTTCAATTATCCATAGATCAGGGATGCATGGACACGGATATGAAATCATAGACATGTCAAGGTCAATGTCTGATACAATTCTAATAGGATATGCAGTGGATTAAACGTTGGGCCAGAATCAATTTGGCTGAAGGGTATACAACCCTTGACAGCAGCATGTAAGCCAAACCAATAACAAACAATGGATTTATTAATTCATTTTTTAAAACCTCCCAAATGACTACGCTGAAATGACAAGAACGGCCAAATGTGAGTATCTAGATATCAAAGAATTGAGAGAAAGCGCATATCTATTAGCTATTTCTTGTCACTGTCAAAGTTTTTCCGACGGCATACTATTGATAAGGATTCCATTCTCTCATCAGCAGAAGTTTTGTAAACTAGCTCTAAAATAATGATGTCACGGTAAGTATCACGACAAGATTCAAAAAATGGTTCCCGTACATGATATTATGTTAAAACAAAAGCAAGACATGAAATCATTGCAAGCACAATTTCTATTGTATTTACATAGTGAAACATACAAACAAAGTGCACAAAGTAAGCGGAATATAGTTAATAGAGTGACTGCATCCCTGCATGCGCTGTGCGCGTGCGTGTGTGTGAGAGAGAGAAGGTCTACTTACTTTGTTCTTGAGGGAGCACTGCAACCAATCATTTTTACATGCATCCAAAGAGTGACAAAGTCAACATTAGAGAAAAACAATATATACGGTTTTATATCATAATCAATAAAACTGAAGTCAACTGGATCAACATTGCGCAAATATGAGTATATGACCAAACATATATTTAACGTAACATTCTAAACTCGCATGTATTTTAACGGTTTATAATTTCCTACCCATTTATTAAGATACAAACTGATAACAACACACCTTGTAAATTCGGTACTTACCATTTTTCCCATATAATCTACCATGTTCTGCAACCTGAAACGTCCAATATTAGCACCATTAGGGATTCCCAAAATGAAATCAAAATCAAATTAAAATTTTTAAAAAAAAATGGCCCCTTTAGTAGATACTTCTCATAACAACCATAAATTAGAGTAAAAAGATGCTCAAATTTAGGTAAAAATCACATGAATCAGATCATGAATGTGTAATTAACAGGCAATGATAACTTTACCAGCGAATCTGTCAAGCCTCTAGATGGATCCACGGCGAAGAATTCCAAGACCTATTTACATAATTAGACCATTATAACATCAAATTGTAGAAAATGTAAAGCAAAAACCCCTTTTAGTTCAATAGGATGCCAAATCTCTTATTACCCCCCACTAAAAACAGAGACAAGAAAATAATGGTGATAATACGAGCTCTAAATCATCAAATGCTCAATTATGAAAATCAAATAAAAAGAAGAATAAACTAGTTTCAAGTAAACAGCATTAACTTCAATCAACTATTGTACATTGCGTCATTGATCAAAGTAAAAACAAGTAGTGGGGAAAATTTTAAAATACTGAATATAAATTAGAATTTTATGTTTGCACGTAATCGAAGATGATAAGACTTTACCTCGCGGACTGATCTAGCATAAGCATCTTCCATCGTTTCGCCAATGTTTCTTCAAATTATTACCAGAAATATAAATGTTTCTTAATGATCTGATCTTCTATTTCCTTAATGGTAATAAATAGTGATGTAGTGATCTGACATCGCTCGGGCAAGAAAAACCCGAAAAACTGAAATAAAGGGAATGGGAAACGTTACAATGAAGTGAAATATTGTTGGATTGATTAAAAGGGGAATTAGGGTTTATAAGTGGGAGAGCAATAAACAAGATTAGATTAGATGCAAGTGTGAGCTAGTGCAGTAGAGCCGAAGTGTCCGTGTTCTCCAAGATCGCACGTTGCCTGTGAAATTACTCTTCTATGTCTGAAAATTTTGAAAAATGATATAAATAAATACAGAGAGGGATCTATCATAAAAAAAGGTCCAAGGTGACGGCAATTTATTAGGTGCATCTAGGTGCACCTTGCTAGATGCATTTTGTTTCACGTGATGTATAATAGTTATAAATGATATTAATATAAGACAGTTATACGTGATAATATATGACATTTATACGTGATAATATATGTCAAAAATTTAGAGTTTAGGGTTTACTTTTCCATTTTAGGGTTTAATTTTACATTTTAGGGTTTACTTTTCTATTTTCAGGGTTTAATATTTAATTTTAAGATTTAATTTTTTATTATTTTTTATTTAATTTTCCAATTTAGGGTTCGGTAAAAATATATCATTCTACCAGTTATATGTGATTATATGTGTCAGTTATATGTGATGATATATGATAGAAATTTAGGATTTAGAGTTTAATATTCAATTTTAGGGATTATTTAGGGATTTATCTTCCATTTTTAGGGTTTAATTTCTTGTTTTAGGTTTATTTTTTTAATTTTAAGATTTTAAATTTTAGATTTAGAATTTCAATTACTTGTGATGATATGTATTAGTTATATGTGATGAAATGTACCAGTTATATGTGATGATATATGCCAGTTATATGTGATGAAAAATTAAAGGGTGCACCTGGGTCCATGGTATACTCTCTCGAGTGTGAGATCGTCTATAATTTCATTTTTAGGAAATTTAAAAGCGGAAAAAAAATAATTATCCCTCAATGTATAAGTTTTTTTGGATTGTCGTTTGAAATATATATTGTTTTACTTTATTCTTGTTACTAGCGTGATACTGTTAACACACGGGTATATATATATATATATATAACATGTATATATACATATATTACAATATTGAGTGTATTAAAAATACATAAGTTTTAAGAATGAATAAATAATAATAATAAATAAAATATATTATTTAATTTACTCATCGCAATTTTTTTTTATAAAATTCACCCTATTTGTTAATACTGTTGACACCTTAACCTATGTGTCAGTTAGAGGTTGGTTCGGATGACAAGTGTCACCATTTGGTAGATTTGGGAGCTGATGTGTGAGGCTCTGATGGTTTGAGTCAAAATGCTGCCTTTTTTAAGTTTTTTGTCTAGATATAAAAATAATACTTTTTTTTTATTTCTCCCTTAAAAAAAGTTAGGGTTTATGTAGTCGGTGGATTGCTCTTTCTCACCGTAAAATACTATTTTTTTCATTTCTTCCCTTTGTGATTTTTTTTTATGAACCCTAGCTTTTCTTACAAGCATTGCACGTGCATCCCAAATTCATGTTTAATTCTCTTTTTTATTTTTTTCCTCGATTTCGTTATTAAGATTAATAGCAAATTTCAACATAGATCTCAAGCATCATTTTTTTTTCAACAGATTCCAGGATTCGGGATGGTTAGCAGTGAATTAATTCTTCTACCTCTCATTCTCCTCCTTAGTTTGGGTCTCCAATCAATTAATCCTCACAATTTGAAAACAGTTTTTTGAAAACAAAAAAAAAAATGAGATTTTTTTTTTCCGATTTTTCTCCCCCGGTTCCGAATTCGTTTTTTTTTTTTCTTCGCCTGAGAAATCCGCGATAGGTTTTTGAAGAAATTCATACATATATTTTTAAAATTCTTGTTCTAAAGTCCTTTCTTCTTCCATCAGACACACACCCCTCACATTTTTATTTTTATTTTTTGAGTTTTTTCCGCCGCACTCCGAACTCAATGTTTTTGTTAGATTCTTGGCTAAAAACCACTGCACAACAATATTTGGAAGGTAATCTTCTTTTCTTTTCTTTTCTTTTTTTTTTTGTTCGTAAAACAAAACAGGGTTGCATCATAATTTTGTGTTCCCTAATTTCTCATTCGGTTATTGTTTTGGGTTGAATTCAGAAAATTCTTTTTTTTCTATTCGTCAATTGTTATTTTCGAATTTAATATATTTTTTCTTCATTGTTTTTCTGGGTGATTCAATAGTTTTATGGTCCCATGTTCTTTTCTTTGATATTTTAGTCGGAAAGAAAAAACTCTGGTAACCATTTCTTAATTGTTAAGATCTGATATTTTTGAGCAATTTATGTGTAGCCATGCATTCTATTTCATGGGAATTATGTTGGTGAACTTTTCTTTGTGGATTCAGATTTTTTTTAATTGTGAAGATATGATTAATATTCACTGATCCACTATTAACACTAATTGTCTTTGAAAATGTTATGAATTGTTGCTATTATATTCCGTCATTGTGTATTGATATTGATTAGTGTTTTTGTGATAATTTATTGGGCATGCCTGGAGAAGGAGTGCTGTGAATGGGTAAAGATGTGGTATAGAATATGTAATTTTTGCTTCTGTAATTTTTATTTTTTTTATTCACTTAATCAGATTCAGATCTTTGTTGTTGTTCGTCTAATGATTTTGATTTTATTTTCTTTGGTTTAAATATCTAATGATCTTATATTTTGTTAATTTAAGGATTTCTCAAATTATGCAAGAAGATCATAGTTCTGTTGGGTGGTTTCATGATGAGTTAGATTCAGGATTAAGGGAGGACAGTCAATCCACTTATATGCTAGGAGGTATTTTCTGGACTGGGTTCTGTAAAAGTAATGAGTCACTTTGTTAATCTTTTCTTTGTGTATCAGATTTTGTAAATTATTTTAGTTTTGAAAATTATCCTTCCTCACTGATGATATGATAAAATAAATTTTTTTGTTAATACAAAGATGATTAATAATAGATTTTCATTGGACGAAGTGGATTTAGGTTATAATTCAATACGTCATGTATACTACTCCGTCTTTGCCACAGTCTTTTGGAGGAGAGGTGGGTTTAGGTTATAATTCAATTCAGCATGTATTTTTCCTATTTGTAATTTTCTGTTTTTTGTTTTCTTTCTTCAATTTATATTTGTTTTTGGTTCATTTTTTTTTTAATCTAATTGCGGAATGTTTGATTTTCATCACAAATTCAATGTTTTTTTTTCCGAATGTGTTCAAACTAAATTATTGGTTCTGTTCACAAAAATCAAACGATATGTGGATCTTATCGTTGGTGAATTTTCTGAGAATGTTATTTTTAATTAATTTAAGCAAATGAATATTAGTGGCTATTAAATAACCCATTGTTTTTTTTTTCATTTCAGATTTTGGAACGAAGCTCGATCCGTTTAAGGTATGTATCCGATTCTAATACCCATTCTTTTTTTTTTTTCATTCGGTAATCATCAATTGTTAAACTAAATTGGCCCCTAATTAATTGATTATTTCTAAATTGAACTCTAATTAATTGATTATTCCTAAATTGAACCTAAAGCCCTAATTAAACTCATATTACATATTAAACCCCTAAATTCTATTCTAGTTATATTATTAACTCTAACTAAATACTAAATTAGAAATTAGACACTAATGAAATCATAAAACCAAATTAAATAATAAAATAATTAACCATAATCAAACAATTAACCATAATTAAAATAATTCTTACTATAGAAGACGGCGGTAGAAAGACGGCAATGGCGGCGAGGGTGGAGACTGGACGCGGTGGCCGGAGGCGGTACACGGTTGCGGGCGGCGTTGCGCTGGGGCTGGACGAGGTGGCGGGCGGCTGGACGCGGTGGCGACGGCGATGGGCAGCGGAGCTGTGGATCTTCGAGCTTCGAGTGGGCGGCGACGGGCGGAGCTGGAGGTGGACGGCGGCGACGGGCGGTGGACGACTGGCTGTGGATCTCCTTTTTTTTTTTTTCCTCTCTTTCTCTTCACTTCTTCTTTCTTTTCTATTCTGCGCAGAAGAAATAGCGGGCGGCCAGCCCGCTGTATAATTAGGTTAAACTTTTCGAGGGAATTTGGATCCCTCGGAATTCCAAGGGATTTTGACTTCCCTCGAAAATTTAAAAAAAAAAATCGAAAAAAATAGAAAAAATAGAAAAAAAATAGGATTTATTTCACGGAACGCACCCCTCCCCGCCCCGGTCGTAATTTCTCGGGTTTTCTTACTATTTTTTCTATTTTTTTCGGGTTTTTTTCCATTATTCATCTAAAATCGAAAAAAAATAGAAAACACGTGCGGAACGATCGACGCCCGACCCCCGTGGTTCCACGACGCCAAGGCGCACCCCTCCTCGCCACGGTCGTAAAATGATGGGATTCGTTTCTATTTTTTTACTAATTCTTCTATTTTTTCGGATTTTTTTTTCATTTTTTTATTTAATTCGAAAAAAAATAAAAAACGGGTACTAAACAATCGATGTCCGACCCCTGTGGTTCCACGACGCCGAGACGCACCCCTCCTCCAATATGGAAAAATCACGACGCTACGTCGTTTCGCGTTCCCGACCAAATGAGTTCATCGATCGATCGTATCTTGTTGTTAGTCGAATCCCACGACACGTGTGGACACGCACGTGCTCGTTGGTATTATTAGATCGAATTTGGGGTCAAAATCACCCCACGTGCCTAAGATGATATGATCGATTTTGTTTTTACGATTTTTCTATTTTTTTTCTATTTATTTCGATTTTTTTTTATTTTTTGAAATTTCCGAGGGAAGTCAAAATCCCTCTCGGAATTCCGAGGGATTTTGACTTCCATCGGAAATTTCAAAAAATAAAAAAAATCAAAATAAATAGAAAAAAATAGAAAAAATTAGAAAAAAATAGGGTTTATTTCCGGGACGCCGGGACGCACCCATCCCCGCCCCGGTCGTAATTTCTCGGGTTTTCTTACTATTTTTTCTATTTTTTTCGGATTTTTTTCCATTATTCATCTAAAATAAAAAAAAAATAGAAAACGCGTGAGGAACGATCGACGCCCAACCCCCGTGCTTCCACGACGCCGAGGCGCACCCCTCCTCGCCCCGGTCGTGAAATGATGGGATTCGTTTCTATTTTTTTTTACTAATTCTTCTATTTTTTTGGATTTTTTTTTATTTTTTTATTTAAATTCGAAAAAAAATAAAAAACACGTACTAAACGATCGACGCCCGACCCCCGTGGTTCCATGACATCGAGACGCACCCCTCCTCCAATATGGAAAAATTACGACGCTACGTCCCTTCGCGTTCCCAACCGAATGAGTTCATCGATCGATCGTATCTTGTTGTTGGTCGAATCCCACGACACGTGTGGACACGCACGTGCTCATTGGTATTTTTCAATCGAATTTGGGGTCAAAACCAGCCTCACGTGCCTAAGATGATAGTATCAGTTTCGTTTTTACGAATTTTCTATTTTATTCTATTTATTTCGATTTGTTTTTTATTTTTTGAAATTTCCGAGAGAAGTCACAATCCCTCGGAATTCCGAAGGATTTTGACTTCCCTCGGGAAATTTAAAAAAAAAAATCGAAAAAAATAGAAAAAATTAGAAAAAAAATAGGGTTTATTTCCGGGAAGCCGGGACGCACCCCTCCCCGCCCCGGAGTAATTTCTCGGGTTTTCTTACTATTTTTTACTATTTTTCTATTTTTTCGGGTTTTTTTCCATTATTCATCTAAAATCGAAAAAAAACTGAAAACGCGTGCGGAACGATCGACACCGAGGCGCACCCCTCCTCGCCCCGGTCGTGAAATGATGGGATTCGTTTCTATTTCTTACTAATTCTTCTATTTTTTGTATTTTTTTTTATTTTTTTATTTAAATTCGAAAAAAAATAAAAAACGTGTACTAAACGATCGACGCCCGACCCCGTGGTTCCACGACGCCGAGACGTACCCCTTCTCCAATATGGAAAAATCACGACGCTACGTCGTTTCGCGATCCCAACCGAATGAGTTCATCGATCGTATCTTGTTGTTGGTCGAATCCCACGACACGTGTGGACACGCACGTGCTCGTTGGTATTCTTCGATCGAATTTGGGGTCAAAACTACCCCACGTGCCTAAGATGATAGGATCGATTTTGTTTTTACGATTTTTATATTTTTTTCTATTTATTTCGATTTATTTTTATTTTTTTAAAATTTCCGAGGGAAGTCAAAATCCCTCTCGGAATTTCGAGGGATTTTGACTTCCCTCGGAAATCTAAAAAAAAAAATCGAAATAAATAGAAAAAAATCGGAAAAAATAGGGTTTATTTCCGAGACGCCGGGACGCACCCCTCCCCGCCTCGATCGTAATTTCTCGGGTTTTTATTACTATTTTTTACTATTTTTTCTATTTTTTCGGGTTTTTTTACATTATTCATCTAAAATCGAAAAAAAATAGAAAACGCGTGCGGAACGATCGACGCCCGACCCCCGTGGTTCCACGACGCCGAGGCGCACCCCTCCTCGCCCCGGTCATGGAATGATGGGATTCGTTTCTATTTTCTTACTAAATCTTCTGTTTTTTCGGATTTTTTTTCATTTTTTATATAATTCGAAAAAATTAAAAAACGCGTAATAAACGATCGACGCCTGACCCCCGTGGTTCCACGACGCCGAGACGCACCCCTCCTCCAATATGAAAAAATCACGACGTTACGTCGCTTCGCGGTCCCAACCGAATGAGTTCATCGATCGAACGTATCTTGTTGTTGGTCGAATCCCACGACACGTGTGGACACGCACGTGCTCGTTTGTATTTTTCGATCGAATTTGGGGTCAAAACCACCCCACGTGCCTAAGATGATAGAATCGTTTTCGTTTTTTCGTTTTTTCTATTTCTTTTCTATTTATTTCGATTTGTTCTTTATTTTTTAAAATTTCCGAGGGAAGTCAAAATCCCTCGGAATTCAGAAGGATTTTGACTTACCTCGGAAATTTCAAAAAATAAAAAAAATATCGAAAAAAATAGAAAAAATAGGGTTTATTTCCGGGAAGCCGGGACGCACCCCTCCCCGCCCCGTTGTAATTTCTCGGGTTTTCTTACTATTTTTTCTTTTTTTTTCGGTTTCTTTTCCATTATTCATCTAAAATCAAAAAAAAATTGAAAACGCGTGCGGAACGATCGACGCCCGACCCCCGTGGTTCCACAACGCCGAGGCGCACCCCTCCTCGCCCCGGTTGTGAAATGATGGGATTCGTTTCTATTTTTTACTAATTTTTCTATTTTTTTCGGATTTTTTTTCATTTTTTTATTTAAATTCGAAAAAAAATAAAAAACGCGTACTAAACGATCGACGCCCGACCCCGTGGTTCCACGACGCCGAGACGCACCCCTCCTCCAATATGGAAAAATCACGATGCTACGTCGCTTCGCGTTCCCACCGAATGAGTTCATCGATCGATCGTATCTTGTTGTTGGTCGAATCCCACGACACGTGTGGACACGCACGTGCTCGTTGGTATTTTTCAATCGAATTTGGGGTCAAAACCACCCCACTTGCCTAAGAGGATAGGATCGGTTTCGTTTTTATATTTTTTTCTATTTTTTCGATTTGTGTTTTATTTTTTGAAATTTCCGAGGGAAGTCAAAATCCCTTCCGAGGGATTTTGACTTCCCTCGAAAATTTCAAAAATATAAAAAAAAATCGAAATAAATAGAAAGAAATAGAAAAAATTAGAAAAAATAGGGTTTATTTCCGGGACGCCGAGATGCACCCCTCCCCGGTCGTAATTTCTCGAGTTTTCTTACTATTTTTTCTATTTTTTCGGGTTTTTTCCATTATTCATCTAAAATCGAGAAAAAACAGAAAACGCGTGCGGAACGATCGACGCCCGACCCCCGTGGTTCCACGACGCCGAGGCGCACCCCTCCTCGCCCCGGTCGTGGTGGGATTCGTTTCTATTTTTTTACTAATTCTTCTATTTTTTCGGATTTATTTTTATTTTTTTATTTAAATTCGAAAAAAAATAAAAAAACGCGTACTAAACGATCGATGACCGACCCCCGTGGTTCCACGACGCCGAGATGCACCCCTCCTCCAATATGGATAAATCACGACGCTACGTCGCTTCGCGTTCCCAACCGAATGAGTTCATCGATCGATCATATCTTGTTGTTGGTCGAATCGCACGACACGTGTGGACACGCACGTGCTCGTTGGTATTTTTGATCGAATTTGGGGTCAAAACCACCCCACGTGACTCAGATGATAAGATAGGTTTCGTTTTTACGATTCTTCTCTTTTTTTCTATTTATTTCGATTTGTTTTTATTTTTTGAAATTTCCGAGGGAAGTCAAAATCCCTCGGAATCCGAGGGATTTTGACTTCCCTCGGAAATTTCAAAAAATAAAAAAAATCGAAATAAATAGAAAAAATTAGAAAAAAAAACGGTTTATTTCCGGGAAGCCGGGACGCACCCTTCCCCGCCCCGGTCGTAATTTCTCGGGTTTTCTTACTATTTTTTCGGATTTTTTTCCATTATTCATCTAAAATCAAAAAAAGAATAGAAAATGCGTGCGTAACGATCGACGCCCGACCCCCGTGGTTCCACGACGCCGAGGCGCACCCCTCCTCGCCCCGGTCGTGAAGTGATGGGATTCGTTTCTATTTTTTTACTAATTCTTCTATTTTTTCGGATTTATTTTTATTTTTTTATTTAAATTCAAAAAAACAAAAACGCGTACTAAACGATCGATGACCGACCCCCGTGGTTCCACGACGCCGAGACGCACCCCTCCTCCAATATGGAAAAATCACGACGCTACGTCGCTTCGCGTTCCCAACCGAACGAGTTCATCGATCAATCGTATCTTGTTGTTGGTCGAATCGCACGACACGTGTGGACACGGACGTGCTCGTTGGTATTTTTGATCGAATTTGGGGTCAAAACCACCCCACGTGCCTCAGATGATAAGATAGGTTTCATTTTAATGATTTTTCTATTTTTTCTATTTATTTCGATTTGTTTTTATTTTTTGAAATTTCCGAGGGAAGTCAAAATCCCTCGGAATCCGAGGGATTTTGACTTCCCTCGAAAATTTAAAAAAAAAAAATCAAAACAAATAGAAAAAAATTGAAAAGATTAAAAAAAACATAGGGTTTATTTCCGGGACGCCGGGACGCACCCCTCCCCGCCCCGGTCTTAATTTCTCGGGTTTTCTTACTATTTTTTATATTTTTTCTAGTTTTTTTCCATTATTTATCTAAATCGAAAAAAATAGAAAACGCGTGCAGAACGATCGACGCCCGACCCCCGTGGTTCCACGACGCCGAGGCGCACCCCTCCTCGCCCTGGTCGTGAAATGATAGGATCGGTTTCGTTTTTACGATTTTTTCTATTTTTTTCTATTTATTTCGATTTTTTTTATTTTTTAAAATTTTCCGAGGGAAGTCAAAATACCTCGGAATCCGAGGGATTTTGACTTCCTTCGGAAATTTTAAAAAATAAAAAAAAAATCTGAATCCGAGGGATTTTGACTTCCCTCGAAAATTTAAAAAAAAAAATCGAAATTCGAGGAATTTTAACATCCCTCGGAACTTTCAAAAAATAAAAAAAAAATCAAAATAAATAGAAAAAAATAGGGTTTATTTTCGGGACGCCGGGACGCACCCCTCCCCGCCCCGGTCGTAATTTCTCGGGTTTTCTTACTATTTTTTACTATTTTTTCGGGTTTTTTTTTTTCATTATTCATCTAAAATCGAAAAAAAATAGAAAACGCGCGCAGAACGATGGACGCCCGACCCCTGTGGTTCCTCGACGCCGAGGCGCACCTCTCCTTGCCCCGGTCGTGAAATTATGGGATTCGTTTCTTTTTTTTACTAATTCTTCTATTTTTTTGGATTTTTTTCATTTTTTTATTTAAATTCGAAAAAAAATAAAAAAATGCGTACTAAACGATCGACGCCCGACCCCCGTGGTTCCACGACGCTGAGACACACCCCTCCTCCAATATGGAAAAATTACGACGCTACGTCGTTTCGCATTCCCAACCGAATGTGTTCATCGATCGATCGTATCTTGTTGTTGGTCGAATCCCACGACACGTGTGGACACGCACGTGCTCGTTGGTATTTTTCAATCGAATTTGGGTTCAAAACCACCCCACGTTCCTAAGATGATAGGATCGGTTTCGTTTTTACGATTTTTCTATTTTTTTTCTATTTATTTCGATTTTTTTTATTTAAAATGGAAAAAACCCCGAAAAAATAGTAAAAAATAGAAACAAAACCCAAAAACTTACGACCGGGGCGGGGAGGGGTGCGCCTCTACGTCCCGGAAATAAATCCTATTTTTTAATTATTTTTTTCTTTTTTTCTGATTCTGTTTATTTTTTGGGGTTTTTTTAAAATATTAATTAAATATCCGAGGGAATTCAATTTCCCTCGGAATCATTCCGAGGGAAATCATAATCCCTTGGAATGATTCTGAGGGAAATTCTATTTCCTCGAAAATTTAATTAATATTTTAAAAAAATTAAAAAATAAAACCGAGGGATGTATATTTCCCTCGGTTTAAAACCGAGGGAAGTGAAGATCCCTCGGTATTCCGAGGGAAAACGTCCCTCGGAAATGCTTCCATCGGTCATCCTTCGGTTTGTCCTTCGGAAATTATGGCGGCATATTTTGGCGCTCGTATTTCCGAAGGAAATTCCGAGGGAATATCATTCCCTCAGAAAAAACCGAGGGAATTAACTGTCCCTCGGTTTTCCCTCGGAAATTTCCGAGGGAAGTCACTTCCCTCGGTTTTTCCCTCGGAGAACTGCTGTTTTTTTGTAGTGGTTGATGAGGTTGGATCTTTTTTTTTTTTTTTTTACAATTTAAGAAATTAATTGTTTTTGACGAGTGAGGTGGTGGGTTTAGTGGTTGGGAAATTCGATCTGTATATGTCTACGACATGGGTTTGAGATGGTTAGTTACATTGTTTGTTTTTTGATTTTTTTACTTCAATTATTGATAAAAATAAAAAAATGTTAATTACACGAGTTTGAATTTTCTGTAATTGAAGATTCAATTAATTTTGTAAGATAGTTCATCCTCTGCAAATATTTGGTTTTCTCGATTGTTTTTTATTAAGTAACTTGGACTCATTGATTTCAATTTCTTTATTTCGGGGGATTTTTCTATTTAAATTCCCTTTAAAATCTCCCTTGAATGCTTAACTGTGTTAGAGTTGTATTGTTCTTCGATTGAGCTTATAAAGTGCATCACTATGTAAATGGTGTTTACTTGAAGGTTTTCATTCTTAGTTGGTTGTACTATTTGTTTTTAATATGTTTGTGTATTGGAACTAATTTTTTATGTAGCTGAAATGTGAATTCGATCGAGTAGATTTCAGCTGCATACCAAAATTGTAGGAAAAATATCATTCTTTTTTCCCTAAAATATTATTGCCTTTTTTTTATTCTCCATATGTTTTGCTACATTTTTTCATATCATTTTGTTTTTTTACTTTAAGAAATTGGCAGGATACTCAAGTTGTTCATATCTAGCCAGCCAATGAATTTATTCCCATGATTGATGAGTTAGTTTATTTAACTCGAGCTGTATTCATGAAGTGTTCATTATGATGTCATCATGTATGGATGATGTTTATGGAACTTACAAGACTAAGATACAAGGTAATGTTTCTGTATTGCCGCCCTTTCATATGCCTTAGATTTTTTTTTCTTCTAATTGCACAAAAATCATTCCGAGTGGTGTTTCTGAATGTTATTTCATGTCCTTTTGTTGCTTCCTCTTATATTTGCCATGTTGATAACATGTTTACTTGATAGCAGATAATACTATAAACTTGTGCTTTTATAATATATAAATATGTTTAGTCTAACTGCGTATCTGATTATAAATTTATACTATATTATTTTCCAATTAGGGTAATATAGATATTCTCTTTGTATTTAAAATTATATGGTCCTCTATGCTGTAAATTGAGAATATACTCGAGTAATTAAAAAATATACTCAATTTAAACTCCCTTTAAAAATATATCAATTTTGCTAAAGTTTTCTATACATTTTGAAGCAAGTGCTCTTTGATTTTCTGCTTGACAGGAAGCAGCCGGGCACTAAGTGTTATCTGCATTTGTGGAGATTGTGTTTGACAACTCTGACAATCGAATCCCAGTAAACTTTGAATCTCTCTCTCTCTCTCTCTCTCTCACACACACACACACACACACACACACACCTATTTGAAATTCTAACACCACAAATATGTTACGAGAAGCTAATTCATGATGATTGTTTATGTGCTTTGTACTTTTTTTTTATGGGAGTTGCTTGCATTTCAAATGAGTTAAAATTTGCCCATTGGTTGACATTTCCTTTGAAGGGTTGTTACGTTAAATATGATAAAGCTTAAGAATAAAATAGATTCTAATATATTTTGTAGTAAATTAATCTAATGATGGTGCTAAGAATTTTTTATACACCATCACTGAAGTCCTCTTGGGTCAAAAAGATTTACCCATTGGTTGACATTTCCTCTGTATTCTTCTTCTCATGATTTTTGTGATCGGAGATGCAGAAGGCAGCGACGGTGGCTGGTGGAGTCGCGGGTTACACCTCTGCAATCCCATCACTGTTCAATGGGAGCAGCGAGCGTAAGCGAGGTTTGATCTCTGATGATCTCTTTTGCTTTTTAATATTATTTTTTAAATATCTTTGTTGGTGAATTTTTAGATCTATATTCCCGATTCGAAAATCTTTTTTTTCTTGGCTTTTTAAATCTCTTGGATAAACCCTAATCTAATCGGGGTTTGATGAATACTTTGGGTTTTTTATGATCCTATCTTATTCCCCAATTTCAAAAATTATTTGGCTTTTTTGATTTGGTTTTATGTTCTTTGTATTCCTCGGGATTTGTGTGTTTGGAATTATTTTTTAAATTAATTCTTTGATTTGGACGTGTTTTTGTTATAGTTTAGTGAAGTTTGATGAGTGAATTTGTAGAGACATTGTGGGTTTAAATTCAACAAATTTGACGCTAAACTTTACACAGAGGTTATGTTTCAGGGGCAGAAGCCCACAAAATGAACAAACAGGTACATTATGTTCTTCCTTATAATTAAAAGTTATTATGTGTATATATATATATATATATATATATATATATATATATATATATATATATATATATATATATATATATATTCATTAACCCTTTAATTATGGAAACTAATTATAAGAAGTTTAAAAAACAAAGGTGTGAAAATGATAATCAATCTTAAAAAACATCATATTCGTGGGTTGTGAAAACTTGAGTTGGAAGAAGAGCACACGACAGACAAAGAAATACGAGAGTTGCTTCAGTTCCTTATGATAATTTTGGGTGCACTTTCCTTGTGAAATACGAGGGTAGGTTTAGTTACATTATATTTAATATTCACTTTCTGAACTTAACATCTTTCTAATAAATATTGTGTCTTTATACTTTTTTTATACTCTTGGATTGGTAGATTAGCTATTTTTGGGATTTGGAATTTGTACATCTTTGGTGAAACTGGATTTTTGCCATTTTATGATAGACGGTTGATTGTGTGTCGTCTCAATGATTTATTACTTTTTAATGTTTAAATTTTCTTCTTTTGAAGCATGATGCTTTTACTATTTAACGACCATTTCTTCATAAATCTGCTCTTGCATTTGTTTCTAAGTGGGCCCACACGATTGTTGCAAATTCTTTGTATGCATTTCTGTACTTTTAACTTTTAGGGATTTGGAATTTGTACATCTTTTGTGAAACTGGATTTTTGCCACTTTAGATTGTGTGCCGTCTCAATGATTTATTACTTTTTAATGTTTAAATTTTATTATTTTGAAGCTTGATGCTTATACTATTTAACGGTCGTTTCTTCGCAAATCTGCTCTTGCATTTGTTTCTAAGTGGGCTCACAAGATTGTTGCAAATTCTTTGTATGCATTTCTGTACTTTAACTTTTAATTTTTTTTCCCAAAATAAATATAGGATGTTTTACGGACTCGGTGGGCCATACGCATTATTTGCCGGGAAAGACTCCAGCCGGGCTCTAGCAAAGATGTCCTTCGAAGACAAAGATCTCAACGGTGATCTCACCGGGCTGGGCGTGTTCGAGCTCGAGGCTCTGCAAGACTTGGAATACAAGTTCATGGGCAAATAAGTGAAAGTCGGAACAGTCAAGACAACCGTACCCGTAACTGACGGTCCAAGCAAGGACAAGCAGCCGAAGCTTCACAAAGCGATGCTGCTAAGCCTGTAGATGGCAAAGTTGAAAAGCCCGCCGAAGAGGGCCTGTCAGAGACTGCTGCTCTAAAGGAAACCGAGGAAAATGATTCAGATAAAATAGACTGAAATGTTTGATCGATAAATGAGGTGGTAATTGGGAAATTAAATTATGCTGATGAGCCGTTTGTTTGGCCGCCTACTTTATGTTGTCATACATAAGAGTTTAATTTTAGTTTGTATTTAGTGATTGTGTGTCGGGAACTTGATTGGACGTGTTATAATATATTGCGGTTGACGATTATGGCAACGAGTTTTTATACACTTTGATTTCTTTTTTTTTTTGGTTTTGGTTCATTAGGTTTCTGTCAGTAATTGATAGAGTGCAATTGCCTTATCGTTTAAACACACACACACACAATAAATAGTAATTTAAGTTTTCAAAATCCACTTGAAAACTACACGAGCGCAAAGTTTTCCCAAGAAAAATCTCATTGCCAAGATACCCAAAAATCCTCCAAAATGTTGGCTAAAATAAATTTAAAAAGAAGATAAATTTATTATTATTATTATTATTATTATTATTATTATTATTATTATTATTATTATTATTAATGTTATTGTTATTAGAAAGTCAAAGAACTTTTTCAAAATCTCAAGTGAACATTTTCTTTACTGCATGAACAATTCAATTTCCAATATTTAAATTTTGTTTTTTCAATTTTATTTTATTATGTATTTATTCGTTATGCCCTTGTAATACGCAGGTGTCTGCACTAGTAACTTATTAACTCTATTTACATATCTATCGTCTTTGTCATAATAAAGTATTTTCAATCATTATCTAATTTTACTCTTGACATTGGAGCATAGAGCTGACAATTTCTAAAAATTGGTGATATAGACGAAATTGAGTATTTATTTGTTGTACTTGTATAATGTTAATGTAATAAATTATAATTTTAATACTACACCAAATAATATTTCAAAAATACAAATACTTTATTGTGAAAAATAAAAATAAATAGAGAAGTATATAGACTTTTTTCTAAAACTATATGTGAAAGATATTAATAAAAAATAAGGATGAGGATATGTTAGATTTGATAAAAATATACATCAAATTTTACTTAAAATAAAATTATATTTTGCAAATAATAAAGCAAATTCGACATATCTGAAATAAGTTAAAAAAGAACGAAGTTGAAAACATAGAGCATCTCGTAATATCATATCAGAATACAATTTGAGATCCATTGAAATAATCCCAAAAATCTCAAATATTATGCATTTTCATCTTATAAATAATATTAATAAATCAAATAATATATACTCCGCCTTCAAAATTATGTGGCTAATCTGTGAAACAAGAAATCGGTACGTGATAAGAATTTAAATAAGCACTATAATCTGGTGGAAAGTATAATGGGGACAGATGCAGGATGAAAAATTTTAAAAATTGAATTACGTACCATTATGAATTCTAAAAATAAAGATCAATTTTATTTGAACAATTACTTAAGGTCTACGGAATAAACTATAAATTACACACAACAATCGTGCATTTTCAAAATTTTAGAAAATCTCGTCAAAACAAAAAACCACATGCAAAAAATAATTTATATAAAAAAGAATCAGAAGTTTATTTCATTTATAATTCATGACTAAAAAATAAAATACAAATAATGAGGAAGAGTACCATTTGCCTCTGCGAAAGGTTGAACATTCATTACAACTCATTTTCGATAACTTATAAAACTCCACTTGACATCACAGTTCAATCATACACACAAATCGATCATGAATTAAGAATTATAACTAGAAATCAAAACCAGAGTAATATGTCAAATCTGGGGACATTTAAGAATGAAGAGAATAATGATAAGGAAAGATTTTTAAGAAGATAAACAAGATAGATATTAGTATACGTAAAAACAAGTGTTTTAAAACGCGTATCACGCAAAGCGCGTTGCTTTTTGATACCAACATCGCTTAGTGTAAATATCATTCTGTATTGCGTGAGCTATTTAAACACATTATTTTAATATTAAGAATAATTTTATATTTTTTGTGAGTTATTTTTAATATAAAATAATTTTTTTTTTTCGAAATATAACTTAATATGTAATCTCAACAAATAAAGTATAAAGATATCAGTCAAAAATTACAATTTATAAAATACAATAGAAAATAAAAATTAATATAGAGATTTATGATAATATGTAATAAAATATTAAAATTTTGTAATAATAACTAGAAACAAGTTGACAAACTGATTAATATCGTTAGATCAAGTAACCCCTATATATTAATGCAAAATCCTCCTAACCTATGTGTCTGCGTCGTATGCTTCTTTTGTCAAATAAAAAATTCTGGTGCTTCATTTGCTTATATGTCATCCGAGTGATCCAAACTTTTGTGCACCCTTTTTTAATAAATTAATTTAAAAGTACATCAGTTTGCTCGCAAGAGTACGAGGTACTTGTAGGGTGATGAGTTTGACTTGAGTCGTATCTCTCGAGGAAACAACTATTCGGTCTTTCGGATGTTTTTCTCAATTACGAATAAAATACATGTACATTTGGGGTTTTAAAGAGATTGAATTGATCATTATGAACTAAAGCAGTAATTAAACTAAGGATATTTAAATTAATTATTCTAAACTATATTATCAACTACGAGCAATAACTAAATTATCAATAAAATGCAACCATGAATTAAACCTAATTAACGAATCTAAGAGCATGAACATAAGAAATTATCAATAAAACGCAACCATGAATTAAACCTAATTAACGAATCTAAGAGCATGAACATAAGAAATTATCACTAAGCAATGTATCATATGAATCTAAGAACGAATAACTAAGCATAAATCAATCGCATAAATAAACTAAAGTAATCCAATATCCAATATTCAAGCATGAAACGATTAAACTAATTATTAAAACTAGAATTAACTAAGAAATTAACCAAGAAATTACAAAATTAACTAAGAGTTTAGAGTACTTATTGGAACTAAGAAAAGCAGTAAAAAGCTCCAGCTATTCCGGAGTTGCACGTCGATCTTGGGCGAAGATTGAATCCCGAACGCGAATTCGATGTTTAGGACGCGTTGTTCTTCGATCCTTGATCTCCGTCTTCAAATCTCGTTATAAGATGTGAAGTTATGTTTATTATAAGCTAAGAAACCCTAGGTAGTCGTCACTTCTCTGAAAAACCGAAATATGGAGAGTATTGATAGATATAACAAGTCTTGGCGCGCACGAAACCCTAAAATTGCGAAACTGGGCCGTCGCATCGACGGTGCATCGATCGACGCAGGCTGTCTCTCGGCGTCGATGCGGACTTGGTGTGCGCGTCGGCTGGGCGGGTGCGTTGACTGACGCATGCTTGGATCGATGCTTCAGAAAGTTGCGTCGATCGACGCTTCAGAATGTTGCATCGGCAGTGCGTCGGCTGTGCGTCGATCGTCGCGGGCAGTGACTCGCGTCGACGCTCGCGTCGATCGACGCGACAGAGAGCCTGTCTCGGTTCTCGATCTTTTTTCTATTCATTTCACTAGAAAGCTCGTTCTCCTATTCTTGAACATCAAACTTCGTCTATTACGCGCTGAATTCTTCCGGTTACTTAGCTGTGAGGTGAAAAACAACGAAATATCACCTAATTGCATCAATTACGATCAAAATGCGATAAAATAAGCTGGAATTATAAAAATACGGAATTATGCTTAAATCAACCAACTTATACCAAAAACAAATATAAAAACGAACTAAAAAGCTAATAAAAATAAGGACAAATCTAAGTAAATTAACTACCCCACACTTAATTGGTTTGTTCGTCCTCGAACAAAAGATAAATTCAAAGTATAACTAGAATGAAAATAAGTTCAAGCAAAGAGTCGTGCTATGCTACATAATTAATTTTGAAAATATAGGTACAAATCACGCAACGTCAATCACTCGACCATTATTACATTATCGCTCCAAAACAAAATCATGCTTCCTCACGAAGGATAATATATAAGTGTACGCTCAAAAGTACTCAAGTATTTTCTGCATGGGACGTGTATACACTCAAATCATACAATTACATGCACAATAAAAAAAACGCCGAAAATCAATCTCTTTTCAATCGCAAATTAAGTGTGCTGTCACTACTAAGAATGAGAAAAGGTCTTCGCGGGTTGTAATGTAAGGCTCTTTGGACGGGTATGGAGTATATAAGTCGTGTGGCTAACTCATGATCAACATGATCAATAACTCACTCAACCTAACCTAATCACGAAGCAATAGCTTCACCTCGTACAAAAGAAAAACCTCACTAAACACTCATAACGTAGCCTTTTAAATATAGGCTATTTCCCAACTCGCAAACTGTAAAACCGACTTGAAGCTCAGAAACCACTTAATCACAACTCTTTTGACTTTTAAACATAAGGCCTCATAAAATAAACAATTAGACTCAAGCCTTTACAAGCGCGTAGGCAATTACTAACACAAGACCCACCATCTTTCTTATCATCTTTCTCCCCCGTTTATTCTTTTTATGGGATTTCTCTCTCTTTTTTATTATTATTATTATTATTTTTTAGATGTTGGTCCTTACAAAATAATAAATTCCTAATAATAATTCTAAGACTCAAATAACCAATAAAAATACGAACTCCTATCCCACGCTTTTAATGGGTTAGTAGGGGTCGACTCAATAAAATCACTCATGGCTAAAGGCATGGATTATTTGGCTATGATTGGCTCATTCGGAATTTATAGTGGCTAAAATATATGTATATTACCGGAATAGGGTTTTATATGCGCCTTAACTTCATTTTCAAAGTCGACTACACACAACGGTTTCAAAGAGATATCAAGACTGAAACTTATTCAAGCACATGCAAAGATGATAATCACTCAGGCTACTCACTGACTTTTTGTATGAAAAAGTTTTGAATTGACGCTGCTTTTAAGGTTTTGTGAAATCAATTGCATCCAAGTACCATTTTACAATATATAAATAATAATTTTTAAGAATTATGCACTTATGCACGCTCAAAGACGAAAACAAATAATCATACATAGTCAACTTCGACAGGCAAGCCATACAAACACAATTATCGCGCAAGAATAGCAATTAATCGCACTTAAGCATATAATTATTACAGGCCAAGTATTAAATAAAATTGCACAATTAATCAATACAAATCACACTCGACCACCCCCCTCTCTAAAAATCCCGGTAATCTCCTGATTGCCACAAATACATCAAAAATCAAAAAGAGGAAGGAAAAAGAAAACATCCCTGAAATAATAGTAGTCGAGCCGCTACTCGTCGAATTGTGCAATTTGGCCTTGCTTCCATGTGCGCGATATGAATTGTCCTAAAAAAAATAAAACAAGCAAAAACAAACAAAATAACAATATTTTTGGATTTTTTATATTTTTCATTTTTTTAAATAAAGCATAATAAAAATAAAGAAACAAGATTAGAACTCGCGGGAATCATCATCCTCGGGGTTCTCGTCGACGTCCATGCTAGGTGCGGGGTATGCCGCCTCAAATCGTTCCTCGAGCTTCAAAATGCGAGCTCGCATCTTCCTTAAGCTCCGACGGTTTTGCTCGTGGTTCGTATCAATCTTCTCATCGATGATTTGGAGTTTATCGAACATCTTCAATTGAAATGCTCGGTTTTCTTCGAAAAATTGGCTCCAATCGGGATTCGGGCCCGAAGTAGAACGGCGGGCTTATTCCATATCCATGTCGCCATCGTCGTCGTACGGTCGAGATGGAGATCCTCCTTGAGTCGAAGACCTCACTCGGGGTGCAGGGGCACGTGTCAATGAAAATGAAGTAGTCCCGAGTGGATGAAAACCGCTTTCGGCCGGATCGAACCCGAAGTGACGGGCAAGGCCAGTTATGTACAGTGCGAAGGAGAGAAGTGGCGTCTTGCTTCCCGGAGTTCCCTTAGTAACGTTATATAATCCTTGCAAAATTAACGGGAAAAGCCAGACTTGGCGACCATCGAGAAGACATTGAAGAACGTAGAGCTCGGACTTGGTCGCGTAGGTGGCCTCGTTCTTGCATAAAATAATGTGGCCAAGGATTTTGTAGGCGACATATAGGGCATCGTCTTGAATTTTTTAACAAGGAAATCGCTTGCAATCACCCGTATTTCCCCCGGTGATCATCCCCCCAAAAGAGGCTAAGTCGAAGCCTTGAACTCCTACCGGGTGTTCCCCTTCGGTCGGGAAACCAAATATGTTGCCAAAAATCTCCTCGTCGACATAAACATCATTCCCACCTAGCCGACACGTGAACGTCTCGTCGTTCCGGATTGCTAAAGTAGAGAAAAATTCGAGCATAAGCTCGCTAAATCCGGGAAGGTGCATTTGGGCAAAATACCCACAACCGAGGCCATCGACATAGCGGGAAAGGTCGGTATGGTGTTCCGAGCCATTCGAGGCCTCTTCTTCAAGTCCACGGACGTTCAAAATCCTATGAATTGCAAACCCCCATTTTCGTATATTCTTAAAAACGTCCCCTTCCTTTTTTTCGTAAATTGGGAATGGTGATCCATATTTCCCCGAGATATCCTTTCATTTACCCGCTCGAGACATTATCAAACAATAAAAAGTGGAACGGGAATGATAAACCTTGCAAAATAGCCTCTTTGCTTCTTTGGGGAATTTTGTCGAACACTTGGCGTGCGTGTTCAACTAACTAAAAACCTAAGTGATCCTTGCACCAACAACTTCCCAACACAACCAAACAATGATAATAATAGTCCCAAGAGAGTTTCAAGCGAAGTACCTCGTTGATTTGCCGTAAAAATGAACGAATTGTTGAAATTTGCCCGAACCCTACGTAGCTTATTTTTAAGAATTTGGCTTGAACACCAAATTTGAAAGTGGAATTCTGGGCAATGTGGTGTATGATGGTCGAATTGTTGTGAATTGGTGGTGAAGTTGGTGAGTGTTTGTGAAAAATTTGAAAAAGGAAAAATTTTTGAAGAAGGGAGAACAATTTTTAAGTTGGGGAATGAAAAGTGAAGGAGAAAGGGTGTTAGGATGATTTAAAAACTGTTTTCTGGGCCAATCCCGCGGGTCAAGACGGACACGGGTTGGGTCGGTCGGGCAAAATCCAGTTTTAAACGCGTTCTGGGCCGAGTCCAAGTTTCGCGTCGATGCTGCGTCGATCGACGCGACATAAGCTGTTTTCTCGGCAGTTGCGTCGACTCCGCGTCGATGGACGCGAGCATCCTCGGCGTCGACGCGGGCAGTGTCCTGGGCATCTTTTCTTCGCTCGTTTGATCAATTCTCCTCGTCCGAGTTCTTCCATCTGTTCTAAAAAGATAAAAACCAAAATAAAATAATAAATAAAATAAAAATAAAATACAAAAGGATACAATTGCTCGGTTTGCCTCCCGAGAAGCGCGAATTTTAACGTCGCTTGCTCGACGCTATTTTGCTCGTTTAATTCCAAACGTACGGTGGATCTCCAAACTCCACCAACTCGTGATCGCGATTCATCTTTCTTCCATCATGATAAGGCTTCAGTCTATGCTTGTGAACTTGAAAGGATGATTTTTCGACCTCATCATACAACGTGGCTACGCCGTACTCATCTAATTCTTTTATCGAGAACGGTCCGCTCCATGCAGCTCCAAAATCAGCTGGCTCATATTTACGCTCGTGATTATACAGTACTAGTTCTCCAACCTCGTAATGCATGTTTTTAATTTTCCTTAAGCGAACCTCTTTTGATTTCTTCTTATTCCTCGTCCAATCGTTGAGATATGCCTCGCCCTTGTTCGTCTTGCGTGAAATTTTTTTGTTAGGGTCGAGGGAATCGTGCCTTGGGCGACTTATTGGTGGCTTCAAATTCACCCTTTGTTCAAACTCATGTTCTTTGCTCTCCACATCTAAAATCATCTAAAAATTCCTCTACGATATCGCGCATGTCAATACCTAGCAACTCGATCAAGTCTTCTCCACTTAAGTGCATATGATTCTCAAACTCGTCGTACTCCTTGCTTGAATCGACTCGTTTATCCCCTCCCTTGGTAGAAAATCCGGCATCATCCCCGTCGCTCAATTTGTTCAAAGTTGCGATTTCTCGTAACTCGTGGACGCACGATGTAATGGGGTCAACGACTGAATCTTCCTATTGCATGATAGGGGAGGGAGTGTTGTGAATATCTTTCAGAGAAAACGTCACTGTTTCACCCAAAACTATCATTGTCATCCTCCCTTTATGAACATTAATTAAAGTATGGGAAGTACACATGAACGGGCGCCCCAATAAAATGGTATGCTCAGTGCTACCAGTCGGAACTTCTCCAATGTCCATAACCACAAAATCAACCGGAAGTACGAGCTCTCCAACTTGTACTAAAACATCCTCAACTATTCCCAAGGGTCGTCGGGTTGAGCGATCAGCCAACTGTAGTCGCATGGTTGTCGGTTTAAGTGGTCCAAGATCGAATTCTTTATAAAGCGAATGCGGCATTAAATTTATTCCTGCTCCAAGATCCAACATTCCTATTGCTTTCTGCCCATTAGCTAATGAAATAGTGATGCAGAAACTTCCAGGATCGCGTTCCTTGGGTGGCAATGGCTTCTTAAAAATTGCGCTAACTTCCTTTGGCAATGTTACGTATTGATTCATCACTAAGCGTCTCTCCTTCGAGGCAAGTTCCTTAAAAAACTTAACGTAGGCGGGCATTGTTTTGATTACCTCCAAAAGTGGTAGTTTGATGTTGACATTCTTCAAGAGTTTGTATAGCTCCATGAACCTCTTGTTCTCTTTTGCCGGGCGCAACCGGCTCGGAAAAGGAACAACATCCTTAGATTGCGTCGTTGATTGCTTCGACAGTAATGGTTCATCCTTGCCAAGGGTGTTGTTCAGAATTGTCCCTTGAATGGAACCAGGCACGTATCTATTGGTAGATTTATGTATCTTGTCTACTGGTTTAGGAACAATTTCCTCATCCTGGTCCACTATGCCATTGTCGATCTTCTTCCCACTGCGAAGGACGTGAACCGCCGACGCTTGCTCTGGTTGACTTGGTAGCTTGTCCTTCTCCTTATTTGACCTTGCAAAGTCAGTTTCTAGTTGGCCCATTGATAAGCGAGAAATTACATGCTAATTAACGGTTTAATTCCGGTGATTTTATGTGCTCAATATCATCCTATATGCTTATTTCTCGCTTAATTGTTATTATGAGCAATCAAGTACCAATCGTATATTTTTTCTCTATTTTGCAGTATTTGGTGCTATATTTATCGAAGGATTTCTCACAAGAAAGTAGAGAGACGAGGATTGACGAATCGACGAGAGAAAAATCAAGAAT
>BMAC01000756.1:324828-356885 GCA_014905375.1 Phtheirospermum japonicum
TAATTGATTTATGCAATATTGTCTTTCGTTCTTCATATGCGATTGTTTGTGTTGTTCTAATTTCAATTTATGATTGCTTAATTCTTAATTTGGCTTGATCACCTAGATTAGGGATTTGGTTTTCTATTGATAGAAATAGGATTGCTTCCCGTGTAATTGTCATAATTACTATTTCTCTGAAGCAAACTAATGATTGCGAATTGGTGGCTGTCAAATCTCCAAAATCTCCTCCCGCTGCTATCTCTACTTCTCGTTTCCCATGGTCCAATAAACCATCGAAGAAAAACTGGTTAGTCATCTCCGGAGAATAGTTGTGGTGGGGTGGGACAAGCTTGCAAAAGCGTCTTGTAACGTTCCCAAGTTTCATGAAATTGCTCTCCCTCCAACTGCTCAAAAGTAGCAATTTGCCACCGAAGATGCCCCGTAGTTTGGGCAGAATAGTATTGATTTAAGAATTTCTCACTGATCATATCCCAGTCAGTTAACGAACCAGGCTCTAGGGATAGTAACCATGACTTCGCCTTGTCCTTCATGCTGTACGGGAAACAAATCATTTCTACCCCCTCTTGGTTAAGGCCATGAACCACAAATCTTCGAACTTCATCTACAAAATAGTTCAAAAATGCCAAAGGGTCTTCATGAGCACTTCCGTGGAAAGTCGGGAGTAAATTAAGTTGGTGCGGTTTGATCTCCACTTCCCTTGCGGTTGGTCCGAGCACAATTGCTGACCTAAAAGGTACAACCTTTGGTCGCGCCAAATCGCGCTGTCTAGGTGCTCGATCTCCCCTTGGTTCCCTAACTCGGTCATTGGCTCTCTCGTAGTGGTCGTCATATGCGTAATGGTTCTCGTGCTCGTATCTTCTTCCGAAATTATTTTGCTCGTAACCATGATCTTGATTCGCCAACCACTCGTTCACGTGCCTTTGATTGTTAACATAAGCGTTTCGCTGCAAAACATCCTCATTCCTCAATGCCACGTTCTCGATGTTGTGTTGACGCATGACATTGTTGTTCATCTCTTCGTTTTGCCTCATATTTGCCATGTTGGGTTGGTGATTGATCACGTTGTGCTGCTGGACTCCTTCGTCTATCATGTTTTCCATGTCTTGCTGGTAATTAGCCCAGTAGGCTCGGGGTAGTGGTTGTCCTTGCAACACGATTGGCTCACTCCCTTACCCATTTCGAATTGGGCGTGGAGATGATCTTGGTGGCGAATCGCCATTTCGAATCGAATGTGCTCATAACATTGTGTTGGGAACTTGGTCGCAAATAAAATCAGTTGCTGCTGACGAATCGTTCTCGGAAATAAAACGGGTTTTGGTCTTGGTGGATTTGAACGGTGGATGTTGTCAATGAAAGGTGCAAGGTCGTGTTGAAGTGATCGCCTTCCTTGCATAAACTTAACAACACGTCAACGTACCAAATGGCAAAAACCAAGTGCGAAAGTAAAAATAAACTAAAAAGAAAATAAAACGAAAAACATCTTATATTCCTACTCGTTGCTTCCCCGGCAACGGCGCCAAAATTTTGATCCAAACTTTTGTGCACCCCTTAGAATAAATTAATTTAAAAGCACGTCAGTTTGCTCGCAAGAGTACGAGGTACTTGTAGGGTGATGAGTTTGACTCGAGTCGTATCTCTCGAGGAAACAACTATTCGGACTTTCTAATGTTTTTCTTAATTACGAATAAAATACATGTACATTTGGGGTTTTAAAGAGATTCAACTGATCATTATGAACTAAAGCAGTAATTAAACTAAGGATATTTAAATTAATTATTCTAAACTATATTATCAACTACGAGCAATAACTAAATTATCAATAAAACGCAACCATGAATTAAACCTAATTAACGAATCTAAGAGCATGAACATAAGAAATTATCAATAAAACGCAACCATGAATTAAACCTAATTAACGAATCTAAGAGCATGAACATAAGAAATTATCACTAAGCAATGTATCATATGAATCTAAGAACGAATAACWAARYATARATCAATCGCATAAATAAACTAAAGTAATCCAATATCCAATATCCAATATTCAAGCATGAAACGATTAAACTAATTATTAAAACTAGAATTAACTAAGAAATTAACCAAGCAATTAACTACGAAATTAACTAAGAGTTTAGAGTACTTATTGGAACTAAGAAAAGCAGTAAAAAACTCCAGCTATTCCGGAGTTGCACGTCGATCTTGGGCGAAGATTGAATCCCGAACGCGAATTCGATGTTTAGGACGCGTTGTTCTTCGATCCTTGATCTCCATCTTCAAATCTCGTTATAAGATGTGAAGTTATGTTTATTATAAGCTAAGAAACCCTAGGTAGTCGTCACTTCTCTGAAAAACCGAAATATGGAGAGTATTTATAGATATAACAAGTCTTGGCGCGCACGAAACCCTAAAATTGCGAAACTGGGCCGTCGCATCGACGGTGCGTTGATCGATGCAAGCTGTCTCTCGGCGTCGACGCGGCCTGGGTGTGCGCGTTGGCTGGGCGGGTGCGTCGACTAACGCGTGCTTGGATCGATGCTTCAGAAAGTTGCGTCGACCTTGCGTCGATCGACGCCTCGACGCTTCAGAATGTTGCGTCGGCAGTGCGTCGATCGTCGCGGGCGGTGACTCGCGTCGACAGAGCGTCGACGCTCGCGTCGATCGACGCGACAGAGAGACTGTCTCGGTTCTCGATCTTTTTGCTACTCGTTTCACCGGAAAGCTCATTCTCCTATTCTTGAACATCAAACTTCGTCTATTACGCGCTGAATTCTTCCGTTTACTTAGCTGTGAGGTGAAAAACAACGAAATATCACCTAATTGCATCAATTACGATCAAAATGCGGTAAAATAAGCTGGAGTTATAAAAATATGGAATTATGCTTAAATCAACCAACTTATACCAAAAACAAATAGAAAAACGAACTAAAAATCTAATAAAAATAAGGACAAATCTACGTAAATCACCGAGCCTAATATTCACATTATTTAATACTTTTCTTTTTATTATATCTTACCTAACTCAATTCTTTTATTATATTTTTCCTTATTCAATACTTTTCATTTGATTCTCCTAATATAAAAATATAAATAAGTCATATATAATTAGTAGATAAGATCTAAAGTAGTTATTTTAATTAAAAGACAAACTACATATGTAATAATTTTAATTACAAAAAAGAATTATTATGAAAATAATTAAATAAGTTTTATTGATAATAAAATTCAAAATAATTTTATTTTAGGAGTTTCAAATATTCTATTTAAGTAAAATATGAGTTATTTACAATAATCTAAGTATGTAACTAAATATTAGTATTGTATTCAATCTAAACATAAAAACATTAAATTATATACTAATAATTAATAAACATTGATTAGACACCAGTACAAGCGACACGGGTTGAGAGATAACATCTTTTGAATATCTCAAAGTATGTAACTAATAATTATTAACGAACTTATTCTGAACATTAATATATAAAATGATTTAATAATAATAATTAATAAAATAGATATTAGACACGGGTTTAGAATGTGACGCCTTTTGAATTTTTGTAAGTATGTAACTAACATTACTAATGAATTTAATTTAAACATCAAATACAATTTTTTTTTAATATTTATAATAATTAATAAATAGATTATACATGTACAAGGCAAGGGGTTGAATATACATTATTTTAATTTTTTATTTTAGATTTAAAATTAAGTAATTATTATAAATATTTTTTAATTTTATCTTTTGATGAGTCCCATGTAATACACGGGTGTTAAACAAGTATATATTATTGCAAAATATTCCTAATCTATGCTTCTGCTTCGAATGTTTCGCTTGAATAATAAAAAAATTTGGTTCTTCGGTTGCTTATGTGTCATCCGAGCCTAATATATACCTAATTTAAAACTTTTATTTTATTGTATCTTGCCTAATTTAATATTTTCTTTTTATTATATTTAGCATAACTTAATAATTTTCTTTTATTATATTATGTCTAATTCAATAATTTTCTTTTGTACTCCTAATATAAAAATATAAGTAAGTCATATATAATTAGTAGAAAAAAGTCTAGATTAATTATTTTGATTAAAAGATAAATTACATATGAAATAATTTTAAATACAAAAAAAAAACTTATTTATGAAAATAATTAAATAAATTTATTTATAAAAAATGTTGAAATATATTATTTTTAAAATTTTAAATATTTTGTATAGGTAAGTTATGCTATATTTGCAATAATTGGAGTATGTAACTAAATATTAGTAATAATTTCAATCAATATATATATATATATATATAATATATATATATACTATATATATATATATATATATATATAAATTATATAATAATAAAAATTAATATTTATAGACAATAGCCACAATGCAAGAAGGCTGAGAGTATGACACCTTTTGAAATTTTCAAAGTTGTAACTATAATTATTAATAAAATGATCTAAATATAAAAATATAAAATGTGTTAATAATAATTAATTATTATAGATTAGATACAGGTTGAAAATGTGACATCTTTTAAATTTTGTATAATTCTGTAAATATAATTATTAACGAATTTAATCTAAATATTAAAATATAATATTAATTAATAGTTATAATAATCAATAAATTGAACAGGGCACGAGTTGAAACACGTCTATTCAAATTTTTATTTTAAATTTAAACTTTGTAATTTTCACAAATATTTTTTTTATATTTAGTTTTTTATAAATTCCGTGTAATACACGGGTGTTAAACTAGTAATATAAATAAAAAAAATAATCAAAGAATTAGTTAATAGATGGATGGTTTCTATTATAGAAAACAAAATTATTTTCTATTTATATGAAAATATCGATCAGGTCAATAACATAATATAAATCAAAAAATTAATGTAAGAAATTACTTAAACACACTTATAATATTGGATGTGCATAGGTGGGTAAGTTTAAATTTTTGAATAAAAGACGCAAGAAAATAGGAGAAAACAGACTGGGCAAGCTAAAATTTTAAATAAATAAAAATTGTGATACAAAAACAGTAGGAGAGAGAAAGTGAGAGACGTCAAATAAAAACAGGAAGAGAGAAAAATAGAGAAAATGAGAGACAGCTAGAAAATAGGACGGAGGAAGAGAGAAAAATAGAGAAAATGAGAGACAGCTAGAAAATAGGACGGAGTGGGAAATACAAGGAAAAATAAATAAATATCATAGACATATAGAAAATAGGTGTGGACAAAGATAAAGAAAAAGAAAAAAAAGACAGAGATAGGTGTATCACGTGGAAAAAAAAATAAAAAATAAAAGACTTAAACACTGTGCATGGGTGGGTAAGTTAGCGTATCACGTGGAAAAAAAATAAAAAAGAAAAGAAAAGACAGAGACAGAGAGAAAGAAAATCACAGAATGCACCACGTGGAATCGGGAAATCACAGAATCCCTCGATGTATGCATTTTTTTGGATTGTCGTTTGAAATATATTTTGTTTTACTTTATTCTTGTTATTGAATATTCGATATTCTCCCCTAAAATTTATTTTCGATGAAATATTCTAACTAGATTTCACCAATGAGGAATTCGAGAGGCAATGTCGAAAAATCAAATAATTTTAAAGGCAAAGTGGAAGAGCCTTATAATTTGGGGAACAAATTAAAATAATATAAAAATCAAAATTTTATCTAAAAGTTTTATATTTGAAAAAATAGAGTTTTTCAAATTTCATATATATTGTGTCGTGAAAACAATATGCCACTAAGGCCATCTCCATCAGCCTTTTATTTTAACGTTGAGCGCTATTTTAAGGAAAAAAATGCCCCAGCAGTGTTACTATTTGCACGGAAAAATGGTGAAATTGAATAGTGCAACGGTATTTCTAGCACAGCGCTATAATATTTTTTGGGTATTTTGGTTTTTAATCTTTTATGTATATTTTTATTAATTTTATATATTTTAATTATTTTAATGCGATAACTTTTTTAACTAATATGGTGTCTATTTTTATAATAATTTAGAAGTACTATAATATTTATAGAAAATTCGAAGATAGTGATACTTTTGGATAGTAAATATATTAAAAGGACTACACATAAAATTAAAAATTTTGGATACTTTATTTAATAAGTATTATTTTGTCAATTTTGAATTAAAAATGTATTATCTATTTAATAATACCTTATAAAATAATATAAGACTAAAAAAATTAGAAATGAGGAATATAATGGAATATTATTTTTTAGTGCAAAATTTAGTGCAAACTAGTGGATGAGTTATACAGATTTTGCACTATTTTCTGCACTATAATAGTGCAGACTGCTGGAGATGGCCGAACCCCCTTCATTTACATCTATTGATATACTCTACTACTTATCCCCTTAAGAGATCTAATTGTTATAATTAAGTGAAAAATGTTAGTCATGGCACCATAAAATCTCTCTCTCATATACATACACACACACACACTAGCACAAACCCGTGTCACACACGGGTTTATAATAAAAAATAATATCCGATATGTTTCACCCAGAAAAAATACCAACACCTGAACCTTGCACTGTTTCCCGACCTGCAAACACAAACACGTCAGAAAAGGACCACCGGGGGTTTTTCGGTGGAAACCTCTCCGATGCTTAAGTCAGAAAGCGTATAGAGTATTTCTGGTGAACAAAGAAAGTAATGCACAAAGAATGACATACCTCTCTCAACCTTGGGGCTGAGGTATTTATAGTTTTCCTCAGTGGGGACCCCTTCCGGGATCTCGAAAACAAAGGCCGCGAATCAGGGGGCCGTTAAGCAACAACTCTGACAAGTGGTCCCACTTGCCTCGATGGGGGTCAGGAGACCAGGTCTTCCCTGGTCCTGCTCTCCCTTTTTATTGACATGCCTACTTAGTCGTGCTATTCCATGGTTTCTCACAGGAGATCTCTATCAGCTCAGGATAATTCCTGGGCTGGGGTGACCCTTTCTCTGACTTATTTTGCTCTCAAGGAAACCAGGTCAAACCTTACCAAGGCTTAAGCTGTCCTGATCTCCTCTCTCTGGCTACCTGAGTCCAGGTCTACCCCAATCCGGGTCTGGCCTATTTATGCCCCATCAACTCCTCCCCCCGAAATGGTTGGGGTAGAGCTGTAACATTCCAGGGCCCTCAGGAATAAATGAGATCCCATACGCTTTTATTATTTCTCGTACTCGCACGAATCCCTAAAAATCCGCCTGACGATCAGGTCTAATTATTGGCATTAGTGGTGTCGGTCCACATTCCCAAACGGTTACCATAACCACACGTCTATCCAAGTACTGACAGGTCAGCGGAGGGAGTCCTACCCTAGGACGGTTGGCGTTCCAGCTCACCACCTAGGGTACTATTCACCTGCCCACATTAAATGCGGGGATCCCATCAAATCCCGCTTTTCCTCGATTTCTGTTTTTTGAATTTATCCACTTCCCTTTTATTCCCTTTAGACTTTCTCTCTCTTTCACTTTTCATATTTTCATCTTACAGAGTTCTCAAGTTTGTCTCTTCTCTCTCTGATATTCCGGCGAACTTTCCGATTCAAATTTTCCCAGTTCGGTTTCACCCTTGTAGACCAGGTATCTTTCTTAGCCTTTACTCCTTTTAATCTCTTATAATGTCGTCGTCTCTTCCTCTTCCCAATGTTCCCCCGATTATTCCTTCTCCGGCGGTGGGAGCCTCTCCTCCTCCGCCGTCTGCCGCTCCAAAAACGGCAGTAATTTCCTCTTTCCTCGCCGTCTGTCTCTCCGGCGATGACAATAGCTTCTTCCTCTTCGCCGTCTACCTCTCCAGAGACAGCGACGGTCTCCTTATCTCCATCATCTTCTCCTGTGGTGGTGACGGCCGCTTCTTCCTCCGCCGGGGGTTTGGAATATCCCCCACCGATCCCCGACCACCCCAAAGTCACTTCTATCCTCAGTGATAGATCTGTTGAGGAATTATGAAATAAATATAAATTTCCTGAAAAATATGACCCTTATAACCCTCCGGCAGGTATCTTAGCGTGCCAGGCGCCGGCCGGCTCGTTGACATTTTACGTCGATCAATTTCAGGCGGGTTTGCGCCTTCCGGTGAACCCGCTGATGCTAGAGATCGCAGCTCTGTACAAAATCCCTGTCTTCCAATTCACCCCCAACTCATTTAGGATCATGGTGTGATATAATCTGGGCATGCATTATGCTGGTCTGGATTCAACAGCTCACACCTTCTTCCAGCTCTTTCAAGCGAAGAGCTCTTACCCAGGATGCTTCTATCTCAGTGCCAGACCTGGAGTCCATTTCTTATACAAACTCCCTTCCTCTAATAAGGCCTGGAGGAAGAAGTTTTTCTTTGTCCACTGCGATGGAGATTGGGGTTTCCATCCTAAGACCATTAAAAAACTACCTTCTTACCCACACACCTCTGCTGCGGATAGATCTTCGTATCTGCAAAAAACAATATCTACCCTCAACGGGAATCTCATCCATGTTACTAATCTCCTCCTTCCCTTTGTCCTAGATTTCTTTAATGAACAATCAGGAACGGGTCCTCTGACTAAGAAGATCGGTAAAATTTCTCTTATTCTGGTCTGTCTCATTATGCTTTAGTTTCCATAAGTCTTATCTTTCTCTCTTTTCTCTTTTCAGAAAGGATGATGCGCCAGATGTTTGAAGCGGCGACCAAGAAAGGGGCAGAGTTTGCTCCAGAGCCTCGAGTTCGAGAAGGGGGCCCTTCCTCTTCTCCCCAGATCCAGGGCTGCCAGCCCTCTCAGCTTCCTCTACGTCCTTCGCCGATAAGAAATCCTGCCTCCGAGTCTGAGGAGGATGAGGTTCCTATGTCCAAGAGGCCCCGCACTATCCAGGGCAGGCGCGCTCTCTCTGTCGCGATGCCTGCTATGCCCATCACTCGCAGTGCGGGCCCTCCCAATAGGACTCCAGTTCTGAACTGCTCTAGTGATGTGGCGGTTCGGCATGTGATTGGGTAATGCGCGCCCGAGGACATGCGAATTTTAGAGAAGATGAGCGACCGCGAGTTACTGGAGTCGTGGTGTCAAGACGAGGCACGGGTAAATCCTTCGCTACCCCTTCTTTCCTTTTCCTTTTACTTCTTCCTTATTTCTATGTTTTAACTCCTTTTTATATCCAGGCTGAGGCCAAGAGGTCTTTCTTGGCCATTAGGGGGACAAGGTCCATGATTCAATTCGATGCCATTAAGGAAAACAAAATACTGCATGAGAAGGGGCAGCGCTTCTGTGCTTTGGCTAAGGAGAAGGTAGTCGAGATAAAGAAACTGAAGGGGGAAATGGCCGAGTTGAAAAAAGCTCAAGACAAGATGATGGAAACAGCTCGTTCTGAGTCAAGGGACGAGGCTCTGGCAGAGGCAAGGAGCTTTGCAGATGAGGCCCTGGCTAAGGCCAAGGAAGGATGGAAAACTGAGTTTTTAAACTCCGAGGAGGGCCTGAAATTGGTCCAGGTTGCCAGAGAGGAGGCACAGAAAGCCTTCATGGGGTCCAAGGAGCTTTACACCTTTCTTTTCCCAGAGGCCGTGGCTTATTATCACCTTGGTTTGGACGAGCAGACCAAGTGGGCCCTGGCCGACCCCGGGGCTCCCTTCGACCGGAGTTTGCCTTTGCAGAACCCTCCTGAGCCTACCTCATTTGCCTACGGCCCACAATAAGACTTCCTACATACCGTCGGGGCCACGAAATTCACCGAGCACGTCTTCTCCGTCCTTCACCCTCCCGTGCCTGAGCAGTCTCAACCAGACCTAGGTCTTGCTGTGGTCGCTCCTCATGCTTCTTCTCCCTCCCTAACCTTTGCAGGTCTGGGTGAGTTGCTAGGCGGGGCTTCTCCAGGCGCCTTGTCTAAGGGTGCAGTGGAACAGTTGGCGGCAGAGCTGGATGCTGAGCTGGAAACCGAGACTTAGGCTCTTAGGATAGCTTCTTGTTTTTCTTTTAGTCAGACCTGTAGTTCGCCTGTGTGGCTGGTTTGTATTTTGTCATTTCTTGAATTTGTACTCTGAATAATTTTTATAGTAATAAATGCCTTTTGTCTTGTAATGACTCTTGAGCTTCTAGGGTTTCCTGATTTTCCGGAAGCCTTAATACTTTTTATTCCTTAGCACGTGCCTCTGTTTTCTTTATATACGTGCATATATGATTCATTTTCTTTCAATTTAAAAATGGCTTCTTCTTCCTCCCTTCTTGAAGAACTCGATTCTGTGAAGCGAAAGAACATCTCTCTGTTCGTTGAAAATTTCAAGCTTTCTGACAAGCTGACTGTGCTCCGAGAGAAAATAAGCTATCTGTATCGACTCTGGAAAGGAAGAGACAGACGAAACGCCACTACAAACGAGAGTGGGCCGAGCTGCGTTAACTGAATCGCCAGTTGCAGGAAGAGAAGGCCGACTTGGCTGAGTCGGTGAACCGATTAACCATCGCCTCCATCGAGGCTCATACCCTTTTTGAGCGAGTGGATAAGTATCGTCAGCGCTACCACGCAACTGAGCGCGAGCTGTGGCATGTCAGCCGCGCTTTGGCCGCTGATCGGAGGGCCCCCTCTTCTCATAGTTAGGTTTCTGGGGTGTTTTGTTGATTTTTCCTTCTCTTCTGTTTATTTCCTGCATTGTAATCAATCTTGCCAGTCTTTGTAGAAGACATGTGCAATTTCATTTGTATTGCCAGAATTTTGTGATGAATATAAGAGTATTTTCACCGAAAAATTTCAATTTCTTGTTTTTGTTCCATCAAATTCAGCGAAGTTTTTTCCGAGTTTTTAGACAATCCAGGCTTTGTAGACTTACCACCAAATCTACAAAATTGAGGCATCCGCCTATAGTCAGCTCTTGCTTAAGGCTGATCTGTGAGTTATGCGTTTCATGGGTGTCCACCCTTAGTTACTCTTCTGGTTCTGGGCCAACAGTCAGGTCGGACATTGTCATGGGCACCTGCACATAGCCGATCCTGGCTTAACCTGTCAATCAAATAAGGATTTTTTCATGGGCGGCTGCCCTAAGCCAATCCTGGCTTCTCCTGACAATCAGGTCAGGAGATTGGGACATCCGTCCTTTAGCTAATCCTGCTTTATCTGACAATCAGGTCAAGAGATATCATGGGCATTCGCCCTCTAGCCAATCCTGGAGAATGACCATCAGGTCAGGCAAATGGGGCATCCTCCCTTAGCCAATCCTGGCTTAAACTGACAATCAGGTCAGGCAAATGGGGGCATCTGCCCTTAGCCAATCCTGGCTTCAATTGACAATCAGGTCAGGCAAATGGGGCATCCACCCTTAGCCAATCCTGGCTTCAAACTGACAACCAGGTCAGGCAAATGGGGCATCCGCCCTTAGCCAATCCTGGCTTCAAACTGACAATCAGGTCGGGCAAATGGGGCATCCGCCCTTAGCCAATCCTGGCTTCAAACTGACAATCAGGTCAGAAAAGATCATGGGCATCCGCCCTTAGCCAATCCTGGCTTTTATGAAGATGTGTTTAGTTTGGCGGACAAGAATAAACCTGCATTATCATTAATAAAACATTTTAAGATTACATTTACACATCAAACTTTCGTAAATTTGCGATGTTCCACGCGCGAGAAATTTCAACTCCATCCAGCTCTTCTAGCTTATAAACTCCGCCCGCTAAGACTTGGGTAACTCGGAGTGGTCCTTGCCACGCAGCATCCAGCTTTCCCTAAATCGGCTCTTCTCAAGACCAGGTCTCCCACCTGGAAATCTCTCTTAATCACAGACCTACCATAGGTCACTTTGATTCTTCCCTTGATGCGTGCCATTCTGACGGCAGCTCTTTCCCTCTTCTCCTCAACCAAATCCAGAGCATCCTGATCAACAACTCGTTCTGTTCCTCAACGAAGGTCTGGACTCGATGAGTTTCCATACTAATCTCAGCGGGAACCACAACGTCCATGCCATAAACCAGACTAAATGGCATTTCCCCCGTGCTCTCCTTGGGATTAGTCCTATACGCCCATAGAGTTGAACTGAGCTCGTCGACCCATCTACCTCCGACCTTCTCCAGACATGTTTTAATCCCTTGTACAAGTATATGGTTGGTCACCTCAACTTGTCCATTGGCCTGTGGATGGTAGACAGACGTGAAATGCTGGTCAATCTTCATTTTTATGCACCAAACTTTGATTCTGGCACCCATGAACTGGGTGCCATTGTCTGAGACCAAGATCCTGGGAATACCAAATCTGCATACAATGCTTTTCCACAAAAATCTCATCACCGCATCCTCCGTGATTTTTTCCAAAGCTTCGGCCTCCACCCATTTACTGAAATAATCAATGGCTACTATTAAGAACTTCTTTTGGGCAGGGGCTGTGGGGAAAGGACCAACCAGATCTACTCCCCATTTGGCAAATGGACAAGGAGAGCTCATTGTCATGAGCTCTTCCATGGGCTTGTGTATTAAAGGTGAGTTCTTTTGACACTTGTCACAGGTTCGAACAAAATTCTCCGCCTCCTTTCTCAGTTGCGGCCAAAAGTAACCTGCTCACAAGACCTTGCTCGACAGGGCTCTGGCACCCATGTGATTGCCACAACATCCTTCATGGACCTCCTTAAGAACGTGAGCACCCTCCTCTTGGTTTAGGCATCGCAAAAGGGGCTGCCCAAACCCTCTCCGATACAGCTCACCCTTAATCAAGCAAAATCTTACAGACCTGAGTTTTACCTTTACTGCTTCTTTCTTGTCTTCTGGCAGTTCTCCCTTCTCTAGATATGTTTTAATGGGGGAACGCCAGTCATTTCTTTCAATCACCGAGCACATCTGCTCTGTCCCGAATTCTTTATCTGCCATTAGCAAAGTGATCACCCTTTCCTGGCAATCCACGGCTGAGCTGGCTACCTTTGCCAGATAGTCTGCTCTCCCATTTTCCTCCCTGGGAATTTGAAGGACCGTCAGAGCTTTCACATCTTTAGTCAGTTCCCTAAACCGGACTAAGTACCTCTGCATGATTTCTTCTCTGGTTTCGAAGTCTCCACTTATTTGCTTGCAAACAAGCTGTGAATCCACCTTTGCACACACCTGCTCTGCCCCTAAGTCTCTTGCCATCTGAACTCCTCTCAGGAGGGCCTCATACTCGGTTGTGATATTGGACAGTGCGTAGTTCAGGCGCACTGCATACTCAGTGGCCACACCCTCCGGGTCAATTAAAAATATTCCTGCCCCGCAACCCTGATTTCCTACCGAACCATCTGTGAAAATTATCCATTCTTGTTTGTCATCGGTAGAGCTGGTCATTTCCTGTATGAAATCAGCCAATGCCTGGGCTTTAATGGCTGTCCTTGCCTCAAATGTAATATCAAACTCGCTGAGCTCGATTATCCATTTGAACAGCCTCCCCGACTCTTCTGGCTTGTCCACTATGGCCTTCAACGGCAGGTTGGTCCGTACTACTATGCTGTGTGAGAGGAAGTATGGGCGTAGCTTGCGAGCTGTGCCAACCAGAGCTAGCATCGCTCATTCTATCTCTACATACCGCACCTCTACATCATGCAAGACCTTGCTCCAATAGTAAACCGGCCTCTGTACCTTGCCTTCTTCCCTAAGCAGGACAGAGCTGACTGCCTGCTGTCCTACGGACAAGTATAGGATTAAAAGCTCTCCTTGAATCGGCTTTGTGAGTAAGGACATGCTAGCCAGATGTTCTTTCAGCATTTTAAACGCATCCTCACATTCGCTGTTCCATTGGAATTTAGCTTTCTTTTGCAGGGCTTGAAATAATGGCAAGCTCTTCTCAGCTGACCGCGAGATAAATCAACTCAAGGCATTGATTCGACCTGCCAAGCACTGCATTTCTTTGACGTTTCTCGACGCCTGCATGTCCATAATCGCCCTGACCTTTTCAGTATTAGCTTCAATACCCTTCTCTGTTACCATGTACCCTAAGAATTTGCCAGCTCTGACCCCGAACGCACACTTCTTGGGGTTAAGCTTCATCCTGTACTTCCTAAGGGTATTGAAGGTTTCCCTCAGATCATCCACATGCGAGGTCGCCTTTACGCTATTGACTAACATGTCATTCACGTATACCTCCATGTTTCTCCCCAACTGTGCTTTGAACATTTTATCCACCAGCCTCTGGTACGTGGACCCTGCATTTTTGAGCCCAAACGGCATGACCACGTAACAGTATGTTCCTTTCGGGGTTATAAAGCTAACCCGCTTCCAATCTTCCTCAGCGATTTTGATCTGGTGGTAGCCTTGCGAGGCGTTCGTCATGCTTAATAGCTTGCAACCTTACGTGGAATCAACCAACCGGTCTATCCTCGGGAGAGGGTAATGGTCCTTGGGGCAAGCACAGTTAAGATCACAAAAGTCTATACACATGCGCCAGTCATCTTGGGTCTTAGGGACCAGTACTACGTTGGAAAGCCACTCAGGAAATTGTATTTCCTGGATGTGCTTAGCTTTCAACAATTTCTCCACCTCAGCTTCAATAATCGCTTCCTTTTCCGGCCCAAAATTACGCTTTCGCTGCTTCACTGGCTTTTCTCCAGGGCTGATATTGAGGTGATGTTCAGCCACCTCTGGGTCTATCCCGACCAGGTCTTCGGGAGACTAGGCAAATATGTCCACGCTTTCCCGCAACAATGCTACTAAGTCTACTAAAACCTCCGGGCTGAGGGTTGTCCCAACACAGAGAACTCGACTTTCGTCCCCCGGGACTACCTCTACTATCATCAGCCCCTCCTCTCTCTGAGCCAGACTTGGCTTAGCTTGTTCCATCTGAGCCCTCTTGCTCTGTCGCTCTTCCTCATTGCGTCTGATGCATTCGACGTACGTCTGCCTGGATGCGTATTGATCACCTCTGACCTCACCCATTTCGTCTTCCACCAGAAATTTCATTTTCATATGATATACATAAGTCACTGCCTGGAATTGGCTCAGGGACAGTCGTCCTAGCATGACGTTATACAAAGATGGCGCATCCACCACCAGAAATCGTACCGTTTTGGTCACCCTATATGGTTCTTCTCCCAGTGTAACCAAGAGCCTGACTGCTCCCAGAGGTTTCAGGGCTCCCCCCACAAATCCTACTAAGGAAGTTGTCACCTCTTCTAACTCCACATCTGATTTTAATTGCTGATAACAGTCGTAAAATAGGATATCAGCAGAGCTTCATGTGTCAACAAACACTCGCTTTACCTTATAATTGACAATGGTTGCCGTTATGAATAGGGCGTCCATATGAGGCGCCAAGATGCTATTCTCATCTTCAGAGCCGAAATATATGTTTGGACTAGGTGCCACCTGCCCTATCTCACGCGTCTTGCGGACCAAGTCTCTTGCAGCTCGGACATAGCTGTGCTGAGTCCGTTTGGAGTGCTCATCCCACTCGCCACCCGTGATCATTTGAATCTCTCCTCTTATGACCTGGGCTTGGTCATTCCTTATCCCTTCATTTCGCCTGCCCTCCTGCTCTTTCTTACTCTGCTGAGGTCGATCGTTACTACGGTAGCTAGACCTGGATTCATCCCTTCTAATCTGCACATACTCCTTAAGGTGGCCAGCCTACACCATCCTCTCCAACTCATCTTTAAGATGGGTGCACTGATCCGTATCATGGCCGTACTCATTGTGATACTGACAAAATCGATCAGACCTTTCTTTCCTAGGCTTCTGTGAATAAGTCTTAGGCCACTTAAGGCTTGGATGCCTCTCTATCGCTTGCAAGATCTCTCCCTGAGGGGTCGCAAGGGGCGTGTACCTATCAAAGCGAGGTCGTCCTCCCGACAGGTCTGGCCTGGATTTTCTCATCGATACTCTCTCTTCTCTATCGTATCTCTCTTTCTTTTTCTCTCCCTCCTCTTTGATCTTCAGGGCCTCTTCCAAATGGATGTATTTCTCTGCCCTTTCCAAGAGTTCTCCAAACTTCAGAGCTGGCTTTACAACCAACGACTGAAAAAACTCCCCTCTCTGGAGTTCTTGCGCTAACGTGTTCACCAAGAGCTCTTCTGACACATAAGGCACCTCGAGTTTTGCGTTCGTAAATCGATTGATGTAAGCACGCAAGCTTTCACTCTCTTTTTGCTTTAAACTGAACATCTCAAGTGGCATTTTCTGGTACTTCCTGCAGCTAGTAAACCGATGCAAGAAAGCCGAGCTGAACTCATCGAAGTTACTGATGGAACGCGGCGGTAGCTGGCTAAACCAGAGCCGAGCCGACTTGGTGAAAGTCATCGGGAAGACCCGGCACATGACTGCATCAGAGAACTTGTGTACCGCTACTGCAATTTCAAAGCAGCTGAGGTGATCCCACGGATCTGTGGTCCCGCTATATTCAAAGCCTAAGGATCTATACGAGGCCGACACATCATCACGCATGACCTCCTCCGTGAATGGCGTGCCTCTCCGCGTCGGCACCGTACTGGTGCTCGCCATCTTCCTCTTGAACTCTCTCACCTCCTTCTGCAAGCTTTGCATCTGCTCAGCCAGACCTGGATTGGCTTGGTTCGACGTCTCGCTATCGGAGGTGGAGAAGTGATCTTCTCTATCTTGGAGGGGGGTCCGATCTGTGCGCTGGTTGCGCAACGGTTCCATTTCCGCTAGCGGAACTGTTCGCTCTGGCCGTGCACCGGAAGGCGGCGATGAGATCTCCGCGAATTTCTTCTCCACGGCCACCTCCATAGCTTTGCCGATAAGCTCAGACAACTGCCTGAGGAAGTTCTCGTTCAATGATCCGCCATCGGCAATCGTAGATCCGCCAGGAGGGTGGCACGATGCCCCGTCCAGTTGCCACTGACAGTTCCGCTCTCTCTGGCCTCGTCGTTGATGGCCCTGTCGACTGCGCCCCGACCAAATTCCGCCGTAACCCATCTGAAGCCATTCCAGAATCTCACGTCTTAGCTCAGAAATCTTCCCACAGACGGCGCCAATTGTTTCACCCAAGAAAAATACCAACACCTGAACCTTTCACTGTTTCCCGACCTGCCAACACAAACACGTCAGAAAAAGACCATCGGGGGTTTTCCGGTGGAAACCTCTCTGATGCTTAAGTCAGAAAGCGTATAGAGTGTTTCTGGTGAACAAAGCAAGGAATGCACAAAGAATGACATACCTCTCTCAACCTTGGGGCTGAGGTATTTATAGTTTTCCTCAGTGGGGACCCCTTCCGGGATCTCGAAAATAAAGGCCGCGAATCAGGGGCCGTTAAGCAACAACTCTGACAAGTGGTACCACTTGTCCCCTCGATGGGGGTCAGGAGACCAGGTCTTCCCTGGTCTTACTCTCCCTTTTTATTGACAAGCCTGCCTAGTCGTGATATTCCATGGTTTCTCACAGGAGATCTCTATCAGCTCAGGATAATTCCTGGGCTGGGGTGACCCTTTCTCTGACTTATTCTGCTCTCAAGGAAACCAGGTCAAACCTTACCAAGGCTTAAGCTGTCCTGATCTCCTCTCTCTGGCTACCTGAGTCCAGGTCTACCCCAATCCGGTTCTGGCCTATTTATGCCCCATCACGATATATTAAAAAATGTGTCAATTTCAAATTTAAAAACAAAACATTCAACATGAGAACCAAAAATTACAAAAATGTTATTTATATTAAATCTTAAAAAAATTATTTATAAATTATATTATTTGTTTTATTTACAATTGTACAGTTCCTTGTCATAATAAAATATCTTCTACCCATATTGAGACCTTGTTTCTAATATAAAATAAAATAATCCATACTTTAAACCCTTGATATTGCCACATCATGTGTGTCAAACTATAAGTATATTTAAAATTATTTGTGATGGTTGTTAAGATCTAATAGATCTGTCATATTCTAATCTCCTATCTTTAATTAAAATAAATTCAGAATTATAAATATTTGATTATAAAATATAAATTAAAATGACATATTTCAAGAAATAGATTTTAGATTCAAGATTTGTATTCATACTTTACAAAAAAATATTTGATGAGAGAGTATATCATGGACCCTGGTGCACCCAGGAATTTAATTTATCATCGCATATAACTGACATATATCATCACATATAATTGGTCATATCATCTCATATAACTGATACATATCATCACAAATAATTGAAATTTTAAACCTAAAGTTTAAATCTTAAAATTAAAAAAATAAATCTAAAACAAAAAATTAAACCCTAAAAATAGAAAATTAATCCCTAAAATGAAAAACTAAACACTGAAATTGAATATTAAACTCTAAATTCTAAATTTCTATCATATATCATCACATATAACTGACGCATATCATCACACATAACTAACACATATAATCACATATAAATGGTAGAATAATATATTTTTGCCGGGACCCTAAAATGGAAAATTAAATAAAAAAAATAAAAAACTAAACCTTAAAATGAAAAATTAAATTCTAAAAATGAAAAACTAAACCTAAAATGTAAAACTAAACCCTAATGGAAAATTAAACCATAAACTATAAATTTTTGTCACATATCATCACGTATAACTACCATATATCATCATATATAACTGTCATATATCATCGCGTATAACTATCATATATCATCACGTAATACATGGTGTACATAGCAAGGTGCACACATGTGCACCTAATAAATTGCCCTATTTGATACTTTCAAAATAAATTAATTATATATTATTTATTTATTAACTCACACTCTTTTTTTTTTCACATACAACATTTGACTCAACTGCAACCATTAAATATACACACTAAATTTATTCTAAATAATCGATCAAATTCAGAAGGCACGAAAACTAATCTGAAGAAGAAAAAGAATAATTAAATGTGAAAAGGTAAAGATTAAAAAACTAAATCATTTTGATTAACGTATACATACGTATCCTCAATGTTAACAATTTAAAAAATATTATATAGATTGCAATTCATATGTTTACTATTAAACATCACAATCTATTTTCAAGGCCATCTAAATAGCTTGATCAACCCCTAAGAGAATCCATAAGTTTCGGCAAGTTTGGTTGTAATACCTGAACATCTTTCCTGCGTTTAACTCCATTAGAACAAATCTTAAATTCCACAAATCAACTATAGCTAATACCAAGCCTTCTACTTCAAGGCCAGTTTAAAACACTACTAAAAAAATGGTTAATTGGCTCATCTACAACTATTGAAAATGCATCAATCAGACGAATATCACCCAAAACACCAACTACTAGTCAAACAGATAACTACCCGTAGTATCGATAGCTGAAACATTAAACAACAGAATTATTTAAAAAAAAACAAAAAAAAAACTTCAATGTGAATGGAAGCTCGATTTCAGGCTAGCTTTCGATGTATACACATCAACGGGGTCAGATGATACAATATTTTCATTCAACTTGAAAAGCATGAGCAGTGGCCTTCAAATCTCTCTTTTCTAAATATATCCATGCTGACCTGAAAAATAATAAATCCAATTATAGCAAAAAATGTGTGCATTTTTTTATTCATGGGAAATATTAATTTAAGACAGTCAGATATAAATAGGAAAACCTAAAGTTAACACAACAATTAATTTTAGGAAAAGTAAAGAAGAATAAGAAGAAGAAGAAGGCAATAGACTAAGCCAGAACCAAAGAGAAGTAAAATTCATAGTTCCCACCCAAACACACACACGAAACCTTAAGCACAAACGTGTGACAAAACATGAAAAATGAGTTGAGTAAAACTAGAGCATATGTATTGAAGACTGAATTATTTTTTCTCATATACCTAGAAAACACCAAATCAAAATTTTAATAGGAGACAAAAAATATTGCCACAAAAAAAAAGAACTTGAACCAAATAAATAAATAAATGTGTTTAAACCACGTAAAACACAAAAGAAAATGAGAACATTCAGAAAAAAAAGGACGAAAAAAATTGGGGAAAAAGAAAACTTACATTTTGTCAGCTTTCGAGTTATTTTGAGAATGGTTTTTCAGCCCAGAAGAAAAATACAAATGTCATATCCAGGAGATATTATTTTCTCCCCCTTAGCTTCTAAAAACACATTTATACATTAAACCCAGCGAAAATCTAAATAAGAAAATAAAATCTATTATTACTAATATATACACAACAGACAAGTACCAAAAAATCGAGCAGTGAAGAGAGACAATGAATTTTTAAGGCGTTGTTTACATTATTTCCAATCTTCTAACCAGAGTATCCACTAAAGAGTAATTAACACTAATCTCAAATTGACCTAGACCACATTCTATTCACCCAAAAACACGATTAATTGCGCAAAAATCTAACTACCTAGAACTACTAATCTGAAAAATCAATTCAAAAATCCAAACACTCAACAGGGTCGAGTCGGAAAGAGCATCGAAAAAAACATCAAATTTAAACAATTACCAAGTGATTTTGGCAAAATAAAATTTCAAGTTGTCAAATGAAATGTTGATTTAAAATAACACCATGAAAGAAAATTCCATCTTTTGAATGATGAGTTTATTTCAAAATTCATGAAATAAACACCAAATTACATAAATCGATCTTACATTTTCATAAATCTACATAATCTCGTAAAATCGAAGAATGCATGCACATAGGAATATGAAACAATATCATCAAACCAGATATTTATATCTGGTTTCATCTTTTGGGAAAAAGAAATTAGGCGAATGAACAGAATCAGGATTTTAGAGAAAATGAAAGTAAAAACAGCGGAGTGTCGATTTTTTTCCTTTCCGGCAGTTTACACAGAGAAAGGAGAAAAAAAAAATAATGCGATTGAAGAGTGGCAAAAATATAATTATAATTAATAACAAAAGGCAGCAACATGGAGAAAATGGGAAATTGATTAGGAGCATCTATAAAAGTTTATTATCATTTATAAATGATGATATATATGGTAGTTATACATGATGATATGTGATAATATTTTAGAGTTTAGGATTTATTATTTATTTTATGGTTTAGTTTTCCATCTTAGGGTTTAGTTTTCAACTTAAAGGTTTAGTTTTCCATTTTTTATTTAGTTTACCATTTTAAGGTCCCGACAAAAATCTATCATTCTACCGGTTATATGTGATGATATGTGTTAGTTATATATGATGATATCTGTCAGTTATATGTGATGATATGTGTTAGTTATATATGATGATATGCGTCAGTTATATGTGATGATATATGATAGAAATTTAGGGTTTAGAGTTTAATATTCAATTTGAGGGATGAAATCATGCAACTTTTGTAGAGGTGGATGAAATGCATGGACTTCTTAATTTATTTGACGTTCAAGTTGACTGCAATCTATATGCAAAATATAAGACGCTTTGCATTTTTTTGGCTTCTTTTTTGGACAACAATTCAAAGTTTGGCCTTAATTAATGCATTATTTACTTATTATTATCCAATAACCACAAGAAATGAACAGGTTTAATGTTGTAAAATTCTTTTCACTTCCAAGAGAAATACATGGGAAATATTCTGCTGTTCAATAATTTTTTCACGAAGATAGCTTCACTACAATTATAGTTTCAAAAGTTAGACCAAATTAAAATTTTCAGTTTAGGCTCCAATTTTTTTAAAGCAATTTGATATTTAAATTATTCATTTTTGGCATGTTCAGGCAAACATGAATTTGAGTTCAAACTGAAAATCTTGGTTAATATTTTTAAAGTTAATTTTTTGAAACCAAGTATTGAAGCTTTTATTCAGATTGCATTAATGATTAATAAATTGTGTGTTAACGAGATGGAAAATTTAAAAAGACAAGAACCCAAATAAATGTATTAATAAGGGTTGTGGTAGATATTTCTTCGTTTCAACGAGCTGCTTCCATTTTTAAAATCTCATCTCTCCCACATCGGATCCCTAACAAAGAATCTTCCATGTTAAAATTGTGATCCTCCCTTGGGCCTATCGGATTCAACCCCTGGTCCGGGGAATCACTATTAGGCCCAACTGGCCTACAAACTGATTTGCTTGATGGACATGGCGCGTGTCTGGGTTTTGATCTTTAATTGGATTGGCTTGGGCCTGCGCGGAGCCCGTCCAAGCATTTTTTCCCCAATCTAATTTATTTTTTCCAATCTGCATATAATTTGAAATGATAAATTTTTTCCCAAGTGAATATTCATTTTAATATTTCCCGAAGACTCTTAAAAATCGTAACATATGATGTTGTTTGTATCTTTTTATTTTTTCCAATAATTCACTATTATCTTCCTTCAATTGACATTATGGTCCATCTAAAATAAATTGTGAATAATAGTGTAAAATATTAAAAAAAAATTAATATTACAAACTGAAAATATAAATGATCCAATTACACCATTAGGTATGACTAAATGTACATATCTATATCCACCATACCAAAATCCATCATCAATGAAATATATCAATGACTTTGCGTTCGTCTTAGAAATCACATCCTATCGGTGTAGATCGTCAACTTTCGAGTGCTCCTTTAGGGTTGAAGATATATTTTCAAATGAATTTAAAGATTTGGAATTAAAACTTCATGAGATATCTTACAAGTCATATCAAATGACACTGCAAGCTTTAGGAAATATGTCAGTGTATCTGCAACCTAAAAATTTAAAATTCCCCATTAATTGATGATTTAAAATACTCATGGCGGGGTAGCTTCAAGTATATAATAAAAAATAATTTAAGTTCAATTACATTATCTCGAACTTCAATTAAATGGCATGTCGTTATTATGTCCAATTGACATGTTTTACTACATAAGAAAGTATAAATTAATTTACCATATACAAATTTTTTAACAGCCTTTAACCCGGAAGTAAGCCTATTAATCCAAAACGATAGATTTTTTTTTTTGCAACCCTTGCTCGTTGCATGACCATATTTTAATCCACAAGCTCAACCAGTACGAAAGATAATTAACCTAAGCCTACACACGATTACACGTAGCTACACATGACCAGGGGAAAAGTTGAAAATACGGAAAGCACCTGCATCGCAAAGAAAAGCCCATACAACATAAGGGTCTGAATTCGATAACAAGAACTCAAACGAAGTTTAAGCTTTATATCATCATATATTCTTTGTTGACACTAGGAAGGTGGGAATCGTTGCCAAGAAAATACCTAATTCCTGGCAAGATCCCTGACTATTTGATGTTATTGATTCGTACGTATTTGTTACGATCTGTACATGATCGAGTCATGTTTGAGTTTTTTATTCTCTTTTTCGGGTAAATATTATGTTCAATTGCATTATTTTTCATTCTTTGCCTTCTTGCTTAACTTTCCGACTTGTTGCTTAATAATCGGTCTAAATGAGAGTAATTCTTTATTTTCTCATACAGCTAGAGCGTCCGGTAGATCCAAAAGACAAAGGTAGAAGAAGCAACGCTCAAAAGTGGCCTAAAGGAAACTCATCCGATCAGACAATGTGTATCTCCGATCAGACTGAATGATGAAGCACACACCGACCTGACAAAATGGTGCACCGATCGAAGTCGTGGACAGAAGCCTTCGTCCGATCGGACAATACCTACGTCCGATCGGACATGTACGTTACGCATGCAGAATTTTTGGAAATCTTCAGTTACGAAATGGCTTGGAGTCTTTAAAACTGAAGAGGAAGGTTAGGGTTCGGGAGAACTGACCAGAGGGGACTTGGGAGAGCCTAGAGAAGCCACCAAACACCTCGAAGGTAGAGAGATTTAACACATCTCTCACACCTCTGGCATAAAAGCCCTTACGGCACCCATAACACTGTTTGATTATTCGCAGCCATCGTTCATCACTGGAATCCAAGGTTTGTGACAAGCCTTGAGATCCTAACGCAACTTCCGGAGTGGGCTAGTTCATCATCAACATTCGTTGGAAGTAGTTTCGACGATTAGTAAACTCTAAACTCGTTTTCTTGTAGTGATCGTAATTAGTTTAATTTGGTAGTTATTATGAATCATTTGGCGAACATCTTGGATGAGATTGTATTGATAGTTTGATGGATTGTTGATTGATCGAATTAGTTATGCCCGTGTTTTGGTTGATGATGTTTGGATAAGGAATTGTTATTTAATCGTTGATGAAGTTATGATAAATTTAGTGGCATAAGTTGCTGCGTTTTAATCATTCCAATTGTTTAGAATCTTGATTGAATGCTGAGCATGATTAGTATTGGGTAATGATCCAGTAGTACAGTGATTACATCGTTTAGTGTTCTATGATTAGTGAAGTGATTTGAATGTTAGTTAATTATTGGTTAAGCAAGATAAGAGTTGAGTGTGTTTCATAATTTACCGTTTGATATTAGATAGTTCTTAATCGAGTTCGTCAAATTACTTTTCTTACTACTTGTCAAGAGGTTGACACCCTCGAGGTAAGAAGAGCTTGCGTTTATTAAGGATAAGTCGCTTTCAAAACCCCCACTTGATCGCGTGTTTTAGAATTAGAAATTGTGATATAAGTATAATAAACCTCATTGACTCCGATTTCCATTCCTCGAGAGATCGACTCGAGTTAACTTGCCTGTGTACAAGTGACCCCATTCTCTTGCGGGTGAACCTAAACCCTTTTAAACGTAGATGCGGACTTGTCTAACCGGAAAGGAACACAAAAGTTCGGCTCAAAATTTGGCGGTTGCCGGGGAATAGCAAAGGTGTTAATGATGTTTATTTGTGTTAACGCTTTCTTGTCGATAATTGTATAATGTTTTTAGTTTGCCTCTCGATGCGGTGATTTGTTTGTTGTTGATGCAAGGTCGACGAAGCCTTAGAGGAGAATTGACCCCATTCATCAATAGCATCGAGCGAGTGAAAAGACCGAGACAACTGTTTCCTTCCACCGAAGGGTATCCATTGGAAACGAATTTAACCAGCATGGCGGACAATCTACCTCTTGGAGGTCGTGAGAATGGAGGAAGAGGAGGAATGAATGGTGGGCGAGGGAGAGGACGAAACAACAAACCCCTCCTCGCGATGATCCATACGACGTGCCACCAACTGATGACATGCATGTGCAAGAGCAACTGAATAACAACGAGGACGAAGACCCGCGAAATCCACCTCTGATCCACGATGAAGAACCAAGAGATCCGGACAATTCAAACAACGGGGAGCAACTACATAGAGACGATCACCAAATCATGATGCAGGAGAACCCTACTTATCAACAACCTCCTCAACGTTTCTGAAATTGCGAAGAAGCTCGAGCCTACAACGCTCGAGCAAATCAGGAGTTTGAACAGAATAACAGTGGTAATGGAGGGCCCCAGCCCCAAAACAACCAACAGAATCACCAAGGACTCGGAAACTTTGAGCAAGAACGAAACCACAATTATAACAGAAGGGAGGGACGACCGTACAACGCTTTGGCAAAGAGAGAATTTACGCAATGCTGGATATGATGATCATGGGAATTTCGAGGAGGAACATAATTATGGGTACTACGAAGATTATGGATAGGAAAGGAGTTTCGGCGCGCGACCTAACTTTGGAGGAAGACGAGGATGTCGGTATCCTAATGAACGCCGCCAAGGAGATCTCCTCTACCCAACAATTAGCGCATATAGTAGTGAAATAGTCTTAGGCCCCACGACAAGAGACTATGATTTGAAAGCAGGCAGCGTGAACCAACTACCTACCTTCCACGACTTGCCGAACGAAGATCCTTTGAATTTCATTCGAGAGTTTTACCTCGTGATGGGCAGAATTCTAGCCCTAAGACTCCATGAAGATCAATTAAGAATGAAGTGTTTTCCGACGACCTTGAAGGACAAGGCCAAGCATTGGCTTCTATCGTTGCAACCCAATTCCTTGACTAATTGGGAGATGGTGTACAAGAAGTTCGTGAGTAGATTCTATTAAGCTCAAACGATGGCCAAACTGAGGAGAGAGATCACTAACTTTGATCAAACTGAGGGAGAATCATTCTATGAATCATGAGAACGATACAAATGACTTTTGCAGAAATGTCCGCACCACAACAATAACGCGGAGATGGTGAATAGTTACTTTCACGAGGGATTATTTCCAGTTTACAAACAACAAGTGGAAGTAAAAGCCAGAGATTTTGGAGAGTTAACCGATGCGGAAGCCTGGGAATTATTTGAACTCATGAGCGAAAAATCACAGCAAACAAGTTTTTGACCAAGGAAGTACAAATTCCATGGAGTCTCTATTCCTCACAATGAAGCAAGCCAGATTGAGGAGCTAACGAAATAAGTCGCGTTGTTGACAAGTAAAATGAAAAAGGAGGAGGAACCGTTAATGCCTCCACCCAAGATGTGCGAAAAATGCGGAGCAATAGGGCATGGAGCTGACACGTGTAAGGTGGTGTTCGATAACGATGAGGATGAAGAAGTGAATGCCATCCAAAATTATCAAACCAATAACAAGTATTGGAAGAAATTCACCGGACAGTACAATTCAAATTTAAGCTACATTCCCAATAGCTCGAATTACGTACCAAGTTCCAAGCAGTCGGACCCACGACCGCCCGCGAATAGAAACCAAGGAGAAACGAGTGGTTACAATTCTTATCAGAACAAGGGGCAATGAAACTACCCACAACACCCTCCGTAATAATATCAACACGCACCACATCAACAATATCAACACGTATCACAACAACAATATCAGCAAGCACCACAACCACATCAAATGCCACTCCCGATCAATCCCGACGAAGAGCTAAGACTATGGCGTCAGCAACAAGAGTACGAAACTTTATGAAATCGGGAAGAAACGCTTCGTACAATTGAGGAAGGCAAGCAGACGAGAAAATAGTTAGAAAAGCTAGAGATGATGATAGGTCAACTCTCGACTTCTATGGCGAAGAATGGAAATGATCCGGGGAAGTTACCCAGCCAACCCAAACAGTCGATGGAAGTGCATGTGCTACGTGGAGGAAAGAAGGCTGATAATGGGATACGAGAAATTGAGGGTGAAGATTCCGAAAACGAACCGAATTTGGACGGGAAAGATATGGCTAAAGGAGAGTCTAGCTCGAGTGGTGAGAAAGGAATAGTGGGGAGCATTCACAAGTCACGTAACTGATTAGAGTAGATTTGTCCTTATTTTTATTAGTATTTTAGTACGTTTTTCTATTTGTTTTTGGTATAAGTCGGACGATTTAAGCATAATTCTGTATTTTTATAGTTCTAACTTATTTTATCGTATTTTATTTGTAATTGATGCAAATAGGTGATATTTCATTGTTTTTCATCTTACAGCTAAGTAACCGGAAGAGTTTAGCGCGTAAAAGAAGAAGTTCGATGTTCAAGAGTAGAAGAACAAGCTTTCTGGTGAAACGAGTAGCAAAAGACCGAGAAACGGAGACAGAAGCTCAGCCGCGTCGACTGACGCGACCATCGATGCACCATCGATGCGAGCCATGGCCTGCATCAGTCGACGCAGCATCGACGCACTGTCGACGCTACTTGCTGAAGTGTCAATGTCGACGCACCCTGTCGACGCACCCGCCCAGCCGACGCGCACACCCACTGACCAGACCTGCCGAGCACTGCCGACCAAGTCTGCTGAATCCTGCCGATAACCAGCGCGCGTCAGTCGACGCTACGTCGACGCGACGACCCAGAATTTGGATTTTAGGGTTTCTTGTGCGCCAAGACTTGCAATATTTATAAAAACCCTTCATTTTTCGGATTTGAGGGACAGAGACGACAGAGACACGACCACCTAGGGTATTTTAGCTTATAATAAACATAATTCCACGTCTCTTAACGAGATTTGAAGATGGAGATCAAGGATCGAAGAACAATGCGTCCAAAACATCGAATTCAAGTTCGGGAGCCGACTTCGCCCAAGATCAACGTTCAAACTCCGGAATAGCTGGAGCTTTTCATCGCTTTTCTTAGTTTCAATAAGCTTTCTGAACTCTTAGTTAATTTCATAGCTAATTATTTAGATAATTTCTTAGTTAATTCTAGTTTTGATAATTAGTTTAATCATTTTTATGCTTGGATATTGGTTAATTTAGTTAATTTATGCGATTTGATTTATGCTTAGTTATTCGTTAATCTTAGATTATTATGATTCATTGCTTAGAGATAATTTCTCACGTTCATGCTCTTAGATTCGTTAATTAGTTTTAATCTTTGGTTGCGTATTATTGATATATTATTTATTGCTCGTAGTTGATAATCTAGTTAGAGTAATTAGTTTAATTAGTTTTAGTTTAGTTATTGCTTTAGTTATAATGATCAAATCAATCTCTTTTAAAACTCCAAATGTATATGTATTTTATTTTAGTTCATAAATTAAGAAAAACATCGAAAGGACCGAACAGTTGTTTCCTCGAGAGATACGACTCGAGTCAAACTCATCACCCTACAGTTACCTCATACTCTTGCGAGCAAACTGACGTGCTTTTAAATTAATTTATTAAAAATGGGGTGCACAGAAGTTTGAGTCAAAAATTTGGCGCCGTTGCCGGGGAAGCAACGAGTAGGAATTTTAGATGTTTTTCATTTTTTTCCTTTTTGATTCTTTAATTTCTTTTTACTTTCGTTTTTATTTATATTTCGCACTTGGTTTTTGCCATTTGGTACGTTGACGTGTTGTTGAGTTTATGCAAGGAAGGCGACCACTTCAATGCGACCTTGTACCATTCATTGACAACATTCACCGTTCAAATCCGCCAAGACCAAGACCCGCTCTTATTCCCGAGGACAATTCCTCGACAGCAACTGATTTTGCTTGCGATCAAGTTCCCGACATTATGTTAGGAGCACATTCGGTTCGAAATGACAATTCACCACCGAGATCACCACCACGCCCCATTCGAGCTGGGTATGGTAGTGAACTAAACAAGTCACACTCTACTAGACGAGACGAAGAGAGAAATGAAGGAGTTAACCAGCAGCACAACATAGTCAATCACCAACCCAACATGGCAAATATGAGGCAAAACGAAGAGCATAATGCTTATGTTAAAAATCAAAGGCACGTGAACGAGTGGTTGGAGAATCAAAATCATGGTTACGAGCAGAACAATTTCGGAAGGGTATACGAGTGCGAGCACCATCACGCACAAGATGACCAGTACGAACGAGCTGATGACTGAGTAAGGGAACCAAGGGGAGATCGAGCACCAAGACAACGCGATTTAGCACGTCCCAAGGTTGTACCTTTTAGGTCCGCCATTGTCCTTGGACCTATTGCAAGGGCAGTCGAAATCAAACCACATCAACTTAACTTACTCCCGACTTTTCACAGAAACGCCCATGAGGACCCCTTAGCATTTTTAAACTACTTTGTTGATGAAGTGGGGCGATTTGTAGTTCATGGCCTTCACCAAGAGGAAGTACAAATGATTTGCTTCCCGTACAGCTTGAAGGACAAGGCGAAGTCATGGCTACTATCATTAGAGCCTGGCTCGTTGACTGGTTGGGATATGATCAGCGAGAAATTCTTAAATCAATACTATTCGGCCCAAACTACAGGGCATCTTCGGAGGTAAATTTCTACCTTTGAACAGTTGGATGGAGAGCTATTTCATGAAACATGGGAGCGTTACAAGACGCTTTTACAAGCTTGCCCCCACCACAACTATTCTCCGGAGATAACTAACCAGTTTTTCTTCGATGGTTTATTGGACCATGGGAAACGAGAAGTAGAGATAGCAGCGAGAGGAGATTTTGGAGATTTGACAGCCACCGGGGCGAGGCGGGTGTTGGAGAAGAAAAGCGAAAAATCTAGACAAACCAACTCTCGGCCTCGTAAAATGAGGGTTAACGAAGTTTCCATCCCTGATCCTGATTTAGATGACGGCAAGTTAGTAAAGGCGAAATGTGAGGAGATATTTAACGAGAAATTAGCTGCTTGGAAAGCCGAGCGAGCTAGAAAGTCCAATGCACAAAGGATGGCCGTAACATGTAACCAGTGTGGATCACCCCAGCATTCAGCGGATGTGTGTCCAAACAAAATTGAGCAACATGAGGATGTTAACGCAATCCAAAATTACTCGAATCAAAAGAAGTACACACCGCAACGTGATAATCCTCTTTTCAAGTGGGGCCCTGGAAATCCAAATCATATGCCACCTGATCCACAATATCCACCACCACAATATGCTCAAGCACCACCAGTGCCGCCACAACAAAATAATTTTCATACGCAAGGGAAGGCATCTAATGCGACTCAATCAAATGATCAGCTGTTGGTTTGGCAGAAAAATCAAGTGGCCAAGATGATTAGCAATAGAGAGGGGCTTACGAAGGTGAACGCAAAGATTGATGAACTCTCGAAGAAGGTTAGCGGAATTGACCATCTTTCCGGTATTGTGCATGATCTAGCTATAAACATGGATAGGATGGAAAGAACTATGGGACAAATAGCAACTGATATTGCTAGGTCAATTAAGGAGAAAGACAAGCTACCAAGCCAACCGGAGCAAGAGTCGGCGGTTCACGTCCTTCGCAGTGGGAAGAAGATCGACAATGGAATAGAGGACCAAGATGAAGAACTTGTTCCTAAACCAGTAGACAAGATACATAAATCCACCAATAGATACGTGCCTGGTTCCATTCAAGGACGATTCCGAGCAACACCCTTGGCAAAGACAAAGCATCACTGCCGAAGCAATCAACAACGCAAATTAAGGATGTTGTTCCTTTTCCAAGTCGGTTGCGCCCGGCGAAAGAAAACAAGAGGTTCATGGAGCTATACAACCTCTTGAAGAATGTCAACATCAACCTACCACTTTTGGAGGTAATCAAAACAATACCCGCCTACGTAAAATTCTTTAAGGAACTTGCTTCGAGAGAGAGACGTTTGGCGACGAATCAATATGTACCATTACCAAAGGAGGTTAGCGCGATTTTTAAGAAGCCATTGCCACCCAAGGAACGCGATCCTGGAAGTTTCTGCATCACTATTTCGTTGGCCAATGGACAGAAAGCGATAGGAATGTTAGATCTTGGAGCAGGAATAAATTTACTGCCATATTCACTTTATCAAGCATTTGATCTTGGACCACTTAAGCCGACAACCATGTAGCTACAATTAGCCGATCGCTCGACCCGATGACCCTTGTGAGTAGTCGAAGATGTTTTAGTGCAAGTTGGAGAGCTCGTAATTCCGGTTGATTTCGTGGTTATGGACATCGGCGAGGTACCGACTGAAGGTACTGAGCATACCATTTTACTGGGACGCCCGTTTATGTCTACTTCCCATACGCTAATCGATGTTCACAAAAGGAGGATGACCATGACTGTTTTGGTCGAAATAGTGACATTTTCTTTAAGTGATATTCAAAACACCCCCTCCCCCATCATGCAAGAGAATGATTCATTCGTTGATCCCGTTACTTCATGCGTAAACGAGTTACGAGAAATCGCGACTTTGAACAAACTGAGCGATGGGGATGACGCTGGATTTTCTACCGAGGGAGGGGATAAACGAGTCGATTCGAGCAAGAAGTACGACGAGTTTGAAGATCATATGCACTTAAGTGGAGAAGACTTGATCGAGTTACTAGGTATTGACATGCGCGATATCATAAAAGAATTTAGAGACGATTTCGATGTGGAACGACCGCATAAACCACCAATAAGTCGCCCAAGTCACGATTCCCTCGACCCCAACAAAAAATTTAAATTTTCACGCAAAAAGAACAAGGGCGAGGCATATTTCGACGATTGGGTGAGGGAGAAGAAGAAATCAAAGGAGGTTCGCACGAAGGAAGTTAGAAACTTGTAGTTTGAGGTTGGAGATTTAGTACTGTATAATCACGAGCGTAAATATGACCCAGTTAACCTTGGAGCTACATGGAGCGGACCATTCTCGATAAAAGAATTGGATGAGTACAGCGTAGCCACGTTGTATGACGAAATCGGAAAATCAACCTTTCAAGTTCACAAGTATAGACTGAGGCCTTATCATGATGAATGGAAGAAGAGTCGCGATCATAACTCGGTCGAGTTTAGAGATCCACCGGACGTTTGGAATTAAACGAGCAAATTAACGTCGAGCAAGCGACGTTAAAAATTGCGCTTCTCGGGAGGCAACCCGAGCATTTTGTATCCTTTTGTATTTTATTTTTATTTTATTTATTATTTTATTTTGGTTTTTAGTTGTTAAGAACAGATGGAAGAACTCGGACAAGGAGGATTGACCAAACGAGCGAAGGAAATAATGCCCAGGCCTCTGCCG
>BMAC01000756.1:359755-383045 GCA_014905375.1 Phtheirospermum japonicum
GCGCTGCGACGGCCTGGTGCCTGAAATTTGTCTGTCTGACGCGCGGCGTCGACGCCAGATGCCTGGAAATTTACGTTCTGTCGCGTCGACTGACGCGGCGTCGACGCGACCCGCGGACCGGCCCCAGAATGCGTTTTAAATCGGGTTTTGACCCACCAAACCCGACCCGTATGCGTGTGACCCGCGGATTTGGAGTACGTTTTTCTATTTGTTTTTGGTATAAGTCGGACGATTTAAGCATAATTCCGTATTTTTATAGTTCTGACTTATTTTACCGTATTTTATTCGTAATTGATGCAAATAGGTGATATTTCGTTGTTTTCACCTTACAGCTGAGTAACCGGAAGAGTTCAGCGCGTAATAGACGAAGTTCGATGTTCAAGAATAGGAGAATGAGCTTTCTGGCGAAACGAGTAGCAAAAGACCGAGAAACGGAGACAGAAGCTCAGTCGTGTCGACTGACGCGACCGTCGACGCACCGTCGACGCGAGCCATGTTCCGTGTCAATCGACGCAGCGTCGACGCACTGTCGACGCTACCTGCTGAAGCGTCAATGTCGACGCACTGTTGACGATACCTGCTGAAGCGTCGATGTCGACGCACCGATGTCGACGCACCGATGTCGACGCACTGTCGACGCTACTTGCTGAAGCGTCGATGTCGATGCACCCCGTCGACGCACCCGCCCAGCCAATGCGCACACCTACTGACCAGACCTGCCGAGCGCTGCCGACCAAGTCTGCCGAGTCCCGCCGAGCACCAGCGCGCGTCAGTCAATGCTACGTCGATGCACCGTCGACGCGACCGCCCAGAATTCGGATTTTAGGGTTTCTTGTGTGCCAAGACTTGCAATATCTATATAAACCTTCTATATTTCGGATTTTAAGAGGAGAGACACCAGAGATACGATCCCCTAGGGTATTTTAGCTGATAATAAACATAATTCCACATCTCATAACGAGATTTGAAGACGGAGATCAAGGATCGAAGAACAACGCTTCCAAAACATCGAATTTGTGTTCGGGATTCATTCTTCGCCCTAGATCAACGTTCAAACTCCGGAATAGCTGGAGCTTTTTACTGCTTTTCGTAGTTACAATAAGTACTCTAAACTCTTAGTTAAATTTGTAGATAATTGCTTAGTTAATTCTAGTTTTTATAATTAGTTTAATCGTTTTTATGCTTGGATATTGGATATTGGTTAATTTAGTTTATTTATGCGATTCGATTTATGCTTAGTTATTCGTTAATCTTAGATTATTATGATTCATTGCTTAGTGGTAATTTCTTGTGCTCATGCTCTTAGATTCGTTAATTAGGTTGCGTATTATTGATAGTTTAATTATAGCTCATAGTTGATAATCTAGTTTAAAATAATTAGTTTAATTAGTTTAGTTTAATTATTGCTTTAGTTCATAATGATCAATTCAATCTCTTCAAAATCCCAATTGTACATGTATTTTACTTCGTAAATTGAGAAAAACATCGAAAGGACCGAACAGTTGTTTCCTCGAGAGATACGACTCGAGTCAAACTCATCACCCTACAGTTACCTCGTACTCTTGCGAGCAAACTGACGTGTTTTAAATTAATTTATAAAAAAGGGGTGCACAAAAGTTTGAGTCAGTAACCCATACGTTCCAGGCTCGTTAACTGGAGTTTTTCATCCGAAACGTGCTGAAACAAACAAAAAGAATGCAGCCAATGATCCATCCGATTGGACGAAGCAGAATATCGATCAGACTGGAGAACAAAAAGGTTTGTCCGATCGAAAAGACCCAGAATCCGATCGGAGTAGAGAACAGGAGACTTCATCCGATCGGAATGACCCAGAATCCGATCGGAGTGGAGGACAGAAGGTTTCATTCGATCGGTTGAGTAAGAATGACCGATCGGATGAGAGGACTGCTCAAGACAAATCAAGACCACAACAAGTCATACGTGACGCAGTGCCATTTCCTAACCGTCTCAAGCCAGCAAGGGAGAGTAAGAAGTTCATGGACCTCTACAACATGCTGAATGATGTGAACGTGAATCTCCCACTATTCGACGTGATTAAAGCAATGCCGACTTATGTCAAGTTTTTCAAAGAAGTTGCGACAAAGGAAAGAAAGATAGAAGCAAATGAACGGGTAATATTACCTAAGGAAGTTACCACGATATACCATCAAACGTTGCCACTGAAGGCAAAAGACCCAGGGAGCTTCTACATTACGATAACCCTTGGGGATGGTCAAAAAGCACGTGGAATGCTCGACTTAGGGGCAGGGATCAATTTGATGCCCTACGCCCTGTACAAGCAATTCAACCTTGGAAGAATGAAGCCAACGAGTTTACAGCTTCAATTGGCGGATGGTTCATTAAGATATCCTTTGGGAGTTGTGGAGGACATTTTAGTAGAAGTCGGGTCACTGGTAGTTCTCGTAGATTTTATCATACTGGACGTTGGAGAGGTGGATGAGGCAAGCAAAGAGCATACCATTCTTTTGGGTAGACCTTTAATGGCAACATCACACACGTTGATCGATGTGGGACGGGGAAAAATGACACTCTCCGTATTTGGTGAATCAGTTATGTTCTCACTTAAGGATATTCATAAAATTCCATCACCTATGTTTGGTCTGGACTGTTCGCATCTCGATTCTGTGGATCAATGCGTGAGCGAGTTATTTGGTGTTGTACCAATAGAGAGCTATAACGTCGAGGATGACGATTTTGATTCAAATGCGGAGGGGTGGGCACCCTTTTCAAAATCAAAGAGGAGCTTATGGTCGAACCACCAATCGGACCCATATTGGAGCCCAAAATGGAGCTGAAACCACTTCCGAGCCATCTCAAATACGTGTTTCTCGAGTCTAACTAGAGAAAACCCGTAATCCTTTTTGCGGAGTTGTCTAAGCACGAAGAGAGAGAACTAAACGAGATTCTCATGTTATAATCAAGCAATAGGTTGGAGTATTGGTGATATCAGAGGGATAAGTTCGGTCACGTGTATACACCAGATCGATCTAGAAGAAGGAGTTAAACCGGTACGAGAAGGGCAGAGACGTTTGAACCCTACACTGAAAGAGGTAGCCAAGAAAGATATTTTCAAACTAATCGACGAGGGAATCATATACCCTGTCTCTGATAGTGAGTGGGTTATCCCAGTACACGTCATTCCAAAGAAGGGAGGCATCACGATCTTGGAAAATGAAAAGGGAGAAATTTTCCCAATGCGCTTAACCACCGGGTGGCGCATGTGCATTGACTACCAGAAGCTCAATGCCACGACGAGGAAAGACCACTTTCCACTCCCATTCATGGACCAATTGCTCGACAAATTAGGAAAGCTTGAGTATTATTGCTTTCTGGATGGCCTTTCCGGGTATTACCAAATCGCGTTAGCTCCGGAGGATCAAAAGAAAACCATATTCACGTGCCCCTTTGGCACATTTGCTTACCGGAGAATGCCCTTTGGCTTGTGCAACGCACGCCCCAATAACCTTTCAGAGATGTATGATCTCCATTTTCACCGAGTTCGTCGACGACTTCTCGGTATTTAGCTCTTCCTTTTCTCATTGTTTGAATAATTTGACAAAGGTACTTGAGCGATGTGATGAGTCTTATTTGACCTTGAGTTTGGAGAAGTCTAATTTTATAGTGAGAAGTGGAATTGTGTTGGGGCATGTAGTGTCGAGTAAGGGATTGGAAGTCGAAAAGGCTAAAATCGACGTTATTAAAACTCTTCCACCCGCTAAAGATGTCAAAGGAATTAGAAGTTTTTTGGGACATGCGGGCTTTTATCGATGTTTCATAAAAGATTTTTCAAAAATTTGTCGCCTGTTGTGTAAATTGCTTCGAAAAGACGTACCTTTTGAGTTTGATGGTGAGTGTCTTAATGCTTTTAACGTTTTGAAAGAAAAATTGACACAAGCACCAGTTGTCGTTGCACCTAATTGGTCTCTTCCTTTTGAATCATGTGTGACGCATCAAACAAAGCAGTAGGGGCAGTCTTAGGACAACGAGTGGATAAAATGCCGAGGGTCATTTATTATGAGAGCTATATGTTAAATAGTGCCCAACGTAATTATACCACTACGGAACGTGAACTATTTTTGGTTGTGTTTTCATTAGATAAGTTCCGTTCTTATATCGTTGGTTCAAAGGTGATTGTTCACACTGATCATGCAGCCCTCGACATTTATTTGCTAAAATCCAAAATAAACCAAGATTGATTCGTTGGATTCTTCTTTCGCAAGAATTTGATGTTGAAATCAAGGATAGAAAAGGATGTGAAAATGTGGTTGCTGATCATCTGTCACGTATGTTAATAGAAGGAGTGTCTAACAAAATTGATTTTGTGGACGATGTTTTTCCATATGAGAGTGCGAATGTCATTGAAAAAGTCGATGAACCTTGGTATGCCGATTTTGTTTATTAACTTTCTTGCAAGATTATCCCTAATCACCTTTCTTCGCAAGAAAGAAAGAGATTTTTGTTTAAATGCAGGAGTTTCTTTCGGGATGACCCTTACTTATACAAACAATGCAAGGATGGACTTTTTCGAAGATGCATACCAGACGAGGAGAAGATTGGTGTGTTAAAGTTCTGCCACGATGAGGGAGGATATTTCAGAAGTCAGAAGACAGCATTCAAAGTCCTCCAAGCCGGTTTTTATTGGCCTACACTATTCAGCGATGCACACCAATACTGTAAGACATGCGATAGATGTCAACGATCGGGAACGATAGGAAAGAAGGATGAGATGCCTTTGATACCCAACCAAGTAATCGAGATATTTGATGTATGGGGCATCGATTTCATGGGTCCATTCCCGAAGAGTGGAGAATATGAGTATATACTCGTAGGAGTTGATTATGTGTCAAAATGGGTGGAGGCAATCCCAACTAGGAAAGCTAACTCCGAAATTGTTCTCAAGTTCATTCAAGAGAACATTTTCAGTCGGTTCGGAGTACCAAGAGCAATCATCAGCGATGGGGGTGGCCATTTTTGTAATCGAGCTTTTAATCGACTAATGAGTAAGTATGGGGTGCACCACAAGGTGGCAACTCCTTACCACCCAAAAACCTCGGGGCAAGTGGAGACGAGCAAATGGCAAATCAAGTCCATTCTAGAGAAAATAGTGAAACCAAATCGTAAGGACTGGGCGACAAATCTGATTGACGCGTTGTGGGCATACCGTACAGCCTACAAAATAGTGTTGCGCATGAGCCCATTTTGGTTGGTTTATGGAAAAGCTTGTCACCTCCCCGTAGAGTTGGATCATCGAGCAAAATGGGCAATTCGCACGTTGAATCTAGATTTGAACGAGGCAGGGGGGTATATGAAGCTGGAATTGAGTGAACTAGAGGAGATTAGAAATGATTCATATGAGATGGCGTGGGCAAGCAAACGGAGAATGAAATAAATGCATGACAAAAAGCTCGTCCATAAGAATTTGGAGGTAGGTAAGTTAGCCTTGCTCTTTAATTCTCGTTTCAAACTCTTTCTAGGAAAATTAAGGTCGAAGTGGAGCGGCCCATTTTTGATCACCGACATCAACGAGTTTGGAGCCGTTACCTTACTTGATGAGAAGAGTAATTCTTCTTTCCAAGTCAATGGACACCGGGTGAAGTTGTATCACGGGGGGCCCATTTCTCAGAAAGATCACGAAGTGGTGATACTCAACGATCCCCCTCGAGAAACTTGAACCTCGAACAAGGTACCGTCAAGCATGAGACATTAAACGTTGCACTTCTTGGGAGGTAACCCAAGTCCTTCTCTTTTACTTTCTTCACCCTCTGATATCTGTATATATCTATATATATAGTCTATTTAGCATGTTGGGTAGGAGAAATTGCGAGTTCTGCAACAAGAAACGAGTTTCCCAGCACTATCCGATCGAAGATCTACATGTAACCGATCGGACTCTTCTGTACAGATGTCCGATCGGAGGTTTTAAGTGATCGATCGGATGATAGTTGTGAAAGAGTTATTTTGGAAGGAATATTTTCATGCAGGAAAGACTAATTTGGTAAGGAATTCCGGGAATATTTGTGAGGTAAGGTGATCTTTAATAGGGGGAACTGATTTTGTGCTTAGTGAAGTTTATATTTTCTTTCCCTCATCTCGATTTTATTTGATTCTGAAAATCCCTTTTCATCTAATCTCACCGCCTATATAAACCCACACTCACAACTTGAAATTCCACACCACCTTCTTTTCTACTCTTTCATATCCTCCATACTTACAAGCAGTCAACGAGAACCATGAACCATCATAACAACATCGGCTATGGTTGGGTAACCCGACAGAAATACGAGGACACCGTAGAGAAGTTGGAGGGTGAATTGGAGGAGCATCGTGAAAAGATCCACAAACTGAAAGCCAATCTCAATGACTGACTCACTGAAGAGATCCCTCTGACCAACAACATCGAGCGCCTTCACGACATCTTGAAGGATGCAGACACCGAGATCATTCGGTTGAAGGACAAGACCGTCGGGCTCGAAGCTCATGTGGAGGACCTTTACGAACTAGTCTTTGGACACATACCATCTCCAAAATAGTTCACAAGGCCACCAGATGGAATGAATAGTCTTGTTACTCTAAGTGGATGTGATTAAGTCTGGTTATGAATTGCATAATTATCTAAATAATGAGCATTTTTTTCTCAAGAATTGAAATAAATAAATGGTTGGGTGTGGTATAATTCATTCGTTATTGATTTTTGCTTGTGAATTGTTGCAGGATGTCGTATATAATAATAATAATATTAATAACTATAATAATAATAATAATAAAATAATAATAATATTTTCGTGAACAGAACTGTCCGGTCGAACAGCAGCTCAAACCGATCGGGCAAGACTTACTGGACAACAGACCGATCGGACAAGGGCTTATACCGATCGGGCGATACTTACTGGACGACAGTCCGATCGGACAATCACCTTATCCGATCGGACGATACGCAGGTTTATAAAAGGGCATACCTCCCATTCGTGGTTTTTACCCTAAAAACTCAAAATCTTCTCTTGCAGGTACAAAATCCAAAATTCACCCCTTTAACCTTCCCCTAACTACAAATTGCACTCATCAACATGATCGATCGGAGGAAAATCACATCCGCCTGGAGAATTCGGAATTCGAAACCAAATTACCCAAACCACATCAACTCTCCAATTTCTGCAAATTTCAAGGTAAAATAGCTTGAACCCGGACTTGATTAATTGCTTGGGAGTTGGTTTGCAGGTGTTGTATACATTGGGTGTTGGTTGGAAGAGGTTTGAGTGTTTTTGGGTATTAGTCTCAAGTCGCACAGAAGGTGTTCGACAAAATTTCTGTGAGAGTTTTTGTTGCTTATTCGTGAAATTTCTGCATCCGATATGGCATCCGGCTCTCGTCAAAGGCGTGAGAACAATCCGAGCAGGGGAACGAGCAACACTCGGGGAGGGTTATCTCCTTTTAACCTCACAGCCGATCGTGAGGTTACGCTCTATAAGTCCTTAATAAAGCGAGACGTCTATCACCCCCGATTTATCGACATCCACTTCTGGGAGGAGAAAGTTAACATAGGAGATAAAACATCAGAGAAATTCATAAATGGCATCGGGTCCCTCGACCTAATGAAGTGGGCCAATGTGAATCAGCCTGATTATCGCACTCTCATGCTCGAATTCTTCACGACATTCAGGCACTCGCAGATGGGTCCTTCGAGTGTCGTCTCCGCAACCGAATGCTCCACACCTCCAAAGGTGACCTCAACGTCATCTTTGGAATTGATAGCGAGAGGGGCAAACGAGGCTATTGAGCTCGATGACTACGACAAGAAAACTTGGTGGACCAAACTTTCTGGATCACCACCGGAGCCCGGGTGCCGTTTCAATTCAACGTCCTTGAAGTCAAATGCCGTTTATCTAACTTACAAATTCTTCATGCAAGTATTATTGGGTAAAGAGGACGCAATAAGGATATCTTCCTCTGAGTTGAAAGAACTGTGGATCGCGTACCACCGAGGAAATGCGAACATTTATCCACTTTTGATCGCTGCAATCGAAAACGTTCAACAAGTGCGGGAGAAGAAAACGACAAAACTCACTTTGGGAGCTTTTATAACCAAGCTTGCCCGACACCATAGATGTGACCCCTATGACTATGGCATAGTGTATCTGAGCGTGGCGATGGTAGTTGAGAGTCAGACGGTTAATGGCCAAAACGTAGCTATTCCGACGTTCATGTTAACCTCGGAGAGGAAAAGAACTGAAGAAATTGAGGACACCGATGACGATGATGCCGACGAGGATAATGAGGGGGAGGATAACGAATATAATGAGGATGACAACGAGGAGGAGAACGGGAATGATGAGGATGGAGGAAATGGGAACACTGGTTCTCGGACTTACGAGCATGACAATTATGGGGAGGGTTTGTACTACTCGGACGAGCAGTGGAGGCAACAGGACTTCCAGGAGCGCATGATGGACCAGGTGAGGAAATTGAGCTTTAATAAAGAGGAGCACGCGAGAACCGCTCGACAAGATTCCTGGGAAGCATGAAAGGAGGCTCGGGAGGAGGCAAGGTGTTTCCGGAACACATTAATTATGCTGGGCACCAACTTGGCCGAACAAATCAGAATCTTGCCCGGTTGACCAGCAACGTCGAAGCAAATCACGGATACCTTGTCACGATTGACGAGCGCCTCTTCTATCTTGAGAAACGCTACCCACCTCCACCTCCGGATGACATGGACCAGTAGGCGGGCCCATGCGCCATCTGTATCATCACTCTATCCAACTTTTATTTGCTTTCTAGACTTTTATTATTATTCGGATTTATTAGATGTATTAATATTTTCTTGTGTTTATGCATGGATGACTATTGTTAACTTATGGTTCGTTAAACTGCTTTCTATGGCTCTGTGCACTTTTTTAATCTCCCCATATTCATGTTTAGCATTCTAGCAACCAGGAGTTTGCTTATTTTTCTTAACAGGGGGAGGGGACTGTGTCGTCTGATCAGAAACACAGAGATGACTGATCGGATTGAACCTTCTGGACATCTGTCTGATCAGAGAAGATAGGTGACCGATCGGACGCAACACACTGTACACGACCCAGACTTTAGAGTCCCATGCATGCCTAGTTCGAACCATTTTGGGTAACATAGTCATATTTTTGTAACAAAGTGCTAGTCAACCAAGTAACTAAGTCAACTTTTGTTGAATATATGCCCATGCCAAATTGTGTTTGTACTAGCGTGCATGTCAAAATCATGTATTATGTGATTTTTCGTGGAGTCTTTTGAGCTTGTTTAGTGCAAAATTTTCAAAAACCTACTTACATATTTATTTAAAACAACACTTAGTCATTTGCAAATTTCGCGAAGCTTTAAAAACTCGATCACCTTGTTTTCAAAAGTTTGAATAAAATCCTTGTAAGAAGCCTTGTGTATTATCAACATTTCATGTTGTGATTCTCTTAAATGTTTTGAGAAGTCTCTAACTCGCATGTGTACATTTGGTTTTGGAAATGACGATAGGCACATATAAAACCCTATTCTGACTATATTAAAAAAATAAAACCACTATAATTCCCAATGAGCCCCCTTGAGCTTTTATTTCGTCTCTTTGTTAGCCACGTGCTTAATTGTAGCTCTTATTTTGTTTAAGTTTGTGAGATGAGAGTTGATTTATCATTGATTTATTGAGATATGACGATTACAAGGTGGGAATTAGTGGATACTAAAAAAAAGAAGGGAAATTAAGGATGCTTAAATTCATAAGAGCATACAGATGTTAAAAATAAAGCCTATTTATAAAGGCAAATATTCGGGTTTTGGGGATAGAAATAGCCTTAGCTATAAAAGGCTAAAAATAATGGTATATGGTTGTTTGGGAAGAATGAGGAGCAAAATTATGCTCTATGCTTAAAATTTTAGATTGAGTGAGTTATTGATTGCATTTGTTCGCAAGTTAGCCACACATCTTTATATATGACATACCTTACAAAAGAGCCTACATTACAACCCTAGAAGGTCCTAATCCGATTCTTGATTAATTGTGCACACATATGCAATGTACAAGTCTTTTATTCTCACGAGTCGTTGAATGTATTTTTGTTGATCCGAGCGTATACACTTACCTTTTCAAAAACACGTGCGAATGAGTGCACCATGATATATTTCCTTTTTGTGAGGATGCATTCTTTCGATTTCAAGGTGAAACAGTAATACGAGTTAGCCTTATGGTTTTCGGCGAAAGTGTTTATATTTGCAAAACTAAACTATATGCACAATATGACTCTTAGCTCTAACTACTTTCACTTCTCTTGATTTTGATTCTTTCATTTGTTCGAGGACGAAAAAACCAATTAAGCATGGGGTGGTTAATTCGTACGTATTTGTTACGATCTGTACATAATCGAGTCATGTTTGCATTTTTTAGTCTCTTTTTCGGGTAAAGATTAGGTTCAATTGCATTATTTTGCATTCTTTGCCTTCTTGCTTAAATTTCCGACTTGTTTCTCAATAATCGGTCCAGATGAGACTAATTCTTTATTTTCTCATACAGCTAGAGCGTCCGGTAGATCCGAAAGACAAAGGTAGAAGAAGCAACGCTCAAAAGTGGCCCAAAGGACACTCATCCGATCGGACAATGTGTATCTCTGATCGGACTGGCTGATGAAGCACACACCGACCGGACAAACTGGCGCACCGATTGATGCTGCGGACAGAAGCCTTCGTCCAATCGGACAATACCTACATCTGATCGGACATGTACGTTACGCATGCAGAATTTCTGGAAATCTTCAGTTAAGAAATGGCTTGGAGTCTTTAAAACTGAAGAGGAAGGTTAGGGTTCGGGAGCACTGACCAGAGGGGACTTGGGAGAGGCTAGAGAAGCCACCAAACACCTCAAAGGTAGAGAGATTTGACACATCTCTCACACTTCTAGCGTAAAAGCCCTTACGGCACCCATAACACGGTTCGATTATTCGTAGCCACCGTTCGTCGTTGGAATCCAAGGTTCGTGACAAGCCTTGAGATCCTAATGCGACTTCCGGAGTGGGCTGGTTCATCATCAACATTCGTTGGAAGTAGTTTCGATGATTAGTAAACTCTAAACTCATTTTCTTGTAGTGATCGTAATTAGTTTAATTTGGTAATTGTTAAGAATCATTTGGTGAACATCTTGGATGAGATTGTATTGATAGTTTGCTGGATTATTGATTGATCAAATTAGTTATACTCGTGTTTTGGTTGATGATGTTTGGATAAGGAATTATTATTTAATCGTTGATGAAGTTATGATCAATTTAGTCGCATAAGTTGTTGCGTTTTAATCATTCCTATTGTTTAGAATCTTGATTGAAAGCTGAGCATGATTAGTATTAGGTAATGATCCAGTAGTAGTACATTGATTAGTGTTCTATGATTAGTGAAGTGATTTGAATGTTAGTTAATTATTGGTTAAGCAAGATAAGAGTTGAGTGTGTTTCATAATTTACCGTTTGATATTAGATAGTTCTTAATCGAGTTCGTCAAATTACTTTTCTTACTACTTGTCAAGAGGTTGACACCCTCGAGGCAAGAAGAGCTTGCATTTATTAAGGATAAGTCGCTTTCAAACCCCCCCACTTGATCGATGGTTTTAGAATTATAAATTGTGCTATTAGTATAATAAACCTCATTGACTCCGATTTCCATTCCTCGAGAGATTGACTCGAGTTAACTTGCCAGTCTACAAGTGTAAACCTCATTGACTCCGATTTCCATTCCTCGAGAGATTGACTCGAGTTAACTTGCCAGTCTACAAGTGACCTCGTTCTCTTGCGGGCGAACTTAAACCCTTTCAAATGTAGACGCGGACTTGTCTAACCGGATTTTAATTTTGAAAGGAACACAAAAGTTCGGCTCAGTTATACCCTTCCGTCTTGAATAAAAAGTAGGAAAACGGTTGGGCACAGTATAATTATATTATACCCCCGCGTTTACAATTTTTTTAAATTCATCCTCATGGCTACTCGCTTGTACAAGGTGTATTCTATTTGTTTTCTGTTTAAGATATTCTCCTCCTAAAATAGGTGTAGGAATCAATATTTGAAATGGATAACTCACACGATGAGGAGGCCTTTTTTTCGGATGATGCACAAACTGCATTCGAGGATGAACATCGAACAGGAACACCCCCAGACGATGCAACAATTAAGGGTATGATTTTTAGTTCCGGTGAGGAGGCCGATATATTTTACATTAACTATGGCAAGCAAATGGATTTTGATGTTCGAAAATGCCATTCCACATTCAAAAAGGGTGTTTTGAAGAACAAAGGATGAGAGTGTGTTTGTGCGGGACTTCAGAGGGAAATAATTCCAGGGCATACGTGTTCGAAAGGAGACGGTAAACAAGAAATGTAATTGTCCTGCTAAACTCTGCATTGCACACGATATCGCAACTGGATTGTACAAGGTTATAGATTTTCAGTCTGCTCACAACCACGCTCTAGAAATGCCAGAAACAGCATACCGTCTCAAATGCATCAAGCATGTGATGTAAATTTCACATTATATATATAGCATAATGTTTTCGCCGTACGTGAAATTGGAGGTTTTGATTTAATTTTACATACTACCAATAGAGACTATTACCGTTATCATATTCGTTGCGTAGGGGAACAAATTCAAATAAATAGATAGTTGAAATTAGCAAAATACAAGTCTACTTATGTGATATAATCTATGTCCATTGAGTTATGTCAATGTGTGTCTATTTATGAAAATTGTATCAAATAAAATTAATTAAATATATTTGCAGATACATTTCAGCACTTTAAAAGGCGATGTTAAGCTTGCTACGAGATGCAGGCATCCGCCCATGCCAAAGTTTTAATTATCTGCATCAAGTTGAAGGTGGTCCTGGCAATATTACGTTCGACAAAAAAGTAGGTTATAATTTCTTAGGGAAACAACGGATTGACACTATTCGAAATGGGTACATCCAAACTGCGCTATCTCTATTCGAAGGGATGCAGCTGAATGACCCGAACTTGATTATTGATGAAACATGCATCGACGATGAATCACTAAGAAGGTTATTTTAGTGTGATGGTTTCTCCCGGACATCATACTATAAGTTTGGCGATGTACTCATTATGGATAGTACTTACAAAAAAAATGTCTATAACTTTCTGTTGCTCATTTTATCGGGTATTGATAACCACAAGAATAACATTATCTTCGGAGCTGCATTGATATATAACGAGACCGCTGAATCTTATGTCTGGTTGCTTAAGACATTTCTTGCAGCTGTGGGCGGGAAGGCACCAGTATCAGTTATCACAGATCAAGATTAATCGATTCTTCCCGCATAAGAGCGATTTTTCCTAATGCGGTGCACATACTATGTGGTTGCATCTAAATAGAAATTGTGCTCAGAAAGTGAAAGTACATGAATTTTGCACCTTGTTTTTAAGGTTAATGATGGCGAGATGGTCTATTCAAAGTTTCGAGCATGAGTGGCAAAGAGAGATCGAGAAACATGGGGTTGCGAATAGTAGTTGGATTAAGGAGACGTACAATAGAAGAGAAAATTGGAGCGAGGCATACCTACGAGGTCACTTTATGGGTATGACTAGGACAACACAACGGGCAGAATCTTTAAACTCTCTATTGAAGAGCCTAGGCAAAGCCGGAAGCACGATTATTGAGTTCCTACGCCACTTCCATCATGTACTCCTCTCATTGAGAGCTACGTTTTTAAAAGAACAAATTGAATATGTACGAGCGCCACCAATGATACGACCTACTGTTGCACTTCACGGCATCCTTCATCAAGCTGCAAATACTTATAGCAGAGCCGTATTTGAAGATTTCGAAAGAGAAATAATGAAGGAGCAAGGTTTTACAGTTGTTGACAAAAAGGTAAATGACGACCGTCTACACACATTCACTTTGGAAATATATGGATCGGAAACTAAAAGAAGTTGGTCGGTGAAGGTTGATGTTACGATAGGTATATATCTATGCGAAAGATGCTAGAGTTGGATGGGTTGCCATGTAGTCATCTGTTTACTGCATTCAAGAATATGAATCTTCAATCTACACCTGCTGAGTGCGTACGTGAGAGATGGACCACAGAGGCTGGGAAGCAGTTGCAAGAGAATTTTACATTTCTGAGTGTGGATCCACAACTGAAGAGGTTTATGGTGCTTCACCAAGAATGTAGTGACTTGTGTCTTAAAGCTTCACAGACGAAATCCGCAACCGTAAAGTCTATTAAGAGAGCCGTTTTTATGCCAACACAAAATTTAAATTTCGAGCATTTGGGCGGGATTCATGACCCTGATAGACTTTCACAAAAAAATGCGTCTACTCATGATCCACAAAAGGTTGGGTCGAGAGAGGCTCGTAAAGCCAATAAATAAAATTGCGGAATATTTGGGTACGTCAAATTAGAAAACAAAGTTCATTCTCACCCCTCACCTGCTCTGGTTCATTATTTTAACTAAACTATTATATTGTTTCTTTTACAGTAAACCAGGCCATAAATCGACTACTTGTGAAAAGAAGTCCAAGCTCCCTGTTTCTGCAAATGCCAAAAAAGGGACATTACTTGATGAGGATTATTTTCCAATCAACTCTTAAGATCCAAAAATAAATGAACAGCCCTACGAAAATCTCCGATGAAATAGTTTTAGTTGTGAGGTTTACTTAGTCTACATGAAGGTTTAATATAATAGTGAGCTCATTTATGATATTTCAAATATTCAACACATAAGCAGGGGAATACTAATTTCGAAATATGACCAGTGTTTGCCCTTTTTTTTAACTTTTGGTAATTATCAAATTATATATTTCATGTGCAACTGTTACCTTCTTCACACATTAATTGTGCACGTTTCATGAAGTTATTAATTTATTTTATACGTAACATTAAAATCGTACAAAAATACGATACGTGCACAATTATTTGAAACAAATGAGAGGTATCTATAACAGTAGCTTCAGAGTAATTTGATTTACTAAATTATTAAATTATCTCGTGTAATATTAAAACGACGATTATCGAGTTACGACGACACCTCTCCTACGAACATGATTTAATTCCAAATATGATCAACTATATATTGGGATGTCTGCATGTGTGAGCTTTTTATTATCACCTCGTTCCTTATGACAACTTGAGCTCACGACCTCCTCATGATCAGGTGGATGGTCTGCTAGATTAGCTCAGGACCTCATTCGAACCGATGGACTAAACAACACACAAAACTAGATATATGTGTATTGATATCTCTGTCATTGTTATTTAACCTATTTGTAACAAAATCCGAATACTGGACAAGGCACATAACCAAATAAAAAAATTATGACCATAACCCGAATCGACAAAGTTCGGACATAACCAAAAAAAAAAAGTGTGATCATAATTTTAAACAACAAATTATGATCATTTAAATACAGTATTTTAAATAAAACAACAAAGTACGATGATCGTCTAAAAATGCATACTAAACATATTAAACACAAATAACAAAACAATTCTAAAAATAAAGTGACATAACAATTTGTGTAATGCACGCCCACGATCGCAAGATTGTCGCTGAGTAGTAGACTGCATCACATGTGTAGAATGTTGCTCTTCGTATGCTCCTCCTTGATTTTCTGTCTTTGCCAACATCATGGGTCTTATAGACTGAAAATTGAAAAATCAAAATGCTGAAGCATTAATTAACCAAAAATATAATTTTTAGTTTCTGTTCAGGTTCAACACTCGTTGGCTGAAACTTGTACACAATCTTGGTCACATAAATTAGTGTAATATTTCGGGACCAAGTTGCTCAAATTGTCTAGAATCTATGGCACTAGGTGGCCGAAATTGTCTGAAATCTTTAGCCAATTACAACCGAATATTGTCAATATTCTAATGTACTAGGGCCGAGTGAGTGTGCAAATTTTGGTCAATACGAGTCAAACGGCCGCAGAATACAAAACTAAGAATATTCAAAAATCGACATCGAAATATTTTTTTGCTTGTTATTAACAATATAAACTCAACCGAAAACTAAACCGAAAACTAAACTATCTAGGTCATTCAAACCATATAAGTCATAGTATGTCACAGAAAATGTAAAAAAAAAGAAAGATATAACTACAAACAACTTTAAACCATTAATACAATTTCAAAACAACATTTAAAAGACTATGTCATGATATCGAACGATGCATCTACATGCCCAACCGTCCATTATTAAACCAGCATAATATTCAAATAATCTACCGGTAATTTTTTTTATTGTTTTACAGTCAACAAATGACAAACTAAAAACCAAAAATCGACATCACGAGATACTGATAAATATACAACCATAAAAAAAAAGGGATAACAAATCCTTTAATAACACAAACGAAAGAAAAACTATACAACCATCAAAAGGAAGGAAAGAAACTGCAAGTTGTTCAGGAGGCATTATACCCCTAATCCAGTTCTTTTTATATCGTCTTCTTTATAATAAATCAAAGAATTTATAGAACCGTTTAGTTCAGTCATTTGATCAAACATGTATGGGGACCTCAATAGGTGATTGACTTTGGTATACAATTGTCGTCCCGACCGTCTACTCTATGAAATTTCACCGACATGTATGCATATACTACACAAGCGATAGACTCAATTACCTGGGTTTTGCTCCAACTAACTAAAACAATGAGGGACGCATAATTCTGCAGATTGCTATTCGGGGATTCAAGAAATCGACTGTTTCCTAGGAGGGGGCGACTTCCTCTTTCTATTGAATGGGTGAATGGGTTAAATCCTCTAGTATTGACGATGAATTATGATTTGGTGATGTTGATGAATGGTGAAATGCTATGGTTTTGCGCACGAACGGTGAAGAACAAGTTCTTCAAACTTTAATGAATTCGTGTGGTTTTTTATTAATATTTAATTGATGAAATTCATTAATATAAAATTAGAAATCTTAAGTGATATTTTTAAAATAAGTTTAAAGTTTAAGAGTTATGTTATAAATTAAATAAAGTTGAAGGGGTGTATACAATTAAATAAAGTTGAAGGGTTATGTTATAAATTAAATAACTTTATAATAATAAATCAATATAATTTTTCATATTTAATATTAAGATTAATTGAGGGTTATCTTGGTAATATAATAATAAAGATAGTATTATTTATCATAAAAATATAAAAGTACAACACAGTACAATTGAAAAATACACTTGTACACAGTTGTAGATGAGATTGAATAATTACAGAATCTAATGGTATATGAAGGGTATCTGTGGACAGACAAGTAAAAAGGGGTGTCTACAATTAAAAAAGTCCATGTATCTATCCAGGAAGATAAAACATGCTCATTGGAATTATGGTGCTCTTGTTATATTAAGAAATAGTCATAAAAATTATATTTTAGGAATAACCACTTGACCAAAATCTAGGGAGAGTGGATCCTAATCCACCACTGCTGTAAATTGCACTAACTATTAGTGCTGAGTTGTCAAATGAAGAGCATTCTGGGGAATAGGTGGACCAATTAGGTGTCTCCAAAGTTGAAGTGTCGGACTGTGGTTCAATGGGGTTTATTTTGGGACAAGTGCAAAATTTTGAGAGGGTATAAATAACAACTTTTGTTTTTAATTTTATTAATATTATTTTGTCCATATTGAACCTCACCTAATATCACACGCCTGTTACTTTACATCGAAAATTTTCTTCTTTGTTCTTCTGTTCAAAGTAAATATTAGTTATGATAAACTTTTCTAAAAATTCTCGATTACCTTTTTTTTATATCTGCCCAATTTTGATTACAAAGTAGATGTGAAAAATATAGATCTAAAAATTTAGAGATTCGATTTGTATTTTTTCAGCAAATCTCTACAAATTATTCAAATCAGTTTTGTTTAAGAACTGGAAAATCGATATGTTTTTCTTGGGTAACTTCACAAAAAAATTCAGATCTGTTTCTAAAATCTGATAATTAGTTTTTGTGAAAATCGATCCTTAATTTATTAATGATGTGTTTTTTATATGGATTTATTTTTGTAGTTTTCCCAATCTGAGCAATGGAGAAAAACAGATTTCTGAAAAATCTTTTTTAGTTTAATTAATTGTTAATTCTAGATCGGGAAAATTAGATCTGATAAATAAAGGATTTTTTCCGTAATTTGTCTTTTTCTTCGAAATTATTCTTAAAATTTCTTGGAAAATCGATCTGGGATTTTTTTTTATTCCCGATCTGTTCTGCATATTGTACAGTCCCCGATCTTTTTTCTTCAGGAAAATTCCATTTTTCAAGTCACCCCATCCGCCCCGTTCTCTCTTTTCTCCAATTACGAAAACAATTCTTATGGTTTCTTCTAATTTGTTCAAATTCATTGACCGCAACAACCCAATGTCTTCAAAATTGTTCTAAATTTATTTCTTCAAATTTAGCCGCATTCTTTGAAATTGTTTAAACTATTTCTTCAAGCTTCCGAACTAATCATGGGGGAGCGTTGTTTTTGGACGGTGCTTTTAGTTGCAGCGGCGGCGGTTTTCCCGGTGGCGCGTGGGATGTGGTTGGACTTGCTGAACTCAGCCCGATAACACTTACTTGGTAAGTTTCCGAACGGATTTTTAAGTTTTATTTTAGATCCATGTTTTTTGATTTACATGCAGTCGATGGTGTTTTTATTTTTAGATATATGTGGTATGCCCTAATCGAAGTTTGAGATCTCAATTTTTTTCTCCAATTTCTTTATTCACAAATTTTGTTCAGATCCAAAAATCATATGTTCAGGTCTAAATTGTTTCGAAACATATTTCTCCAAATTACAACAGATTATTCAGAATTGGTGGGAAATGATATTTGGATTTCTTACTCGGGTGTGCAAGTTTTGGTAATTATGATTGCGATTGTTATTTCATGTGGGTTTTGTATGATTATTCTAAAGGGATTCTCCATATTTTTTTAGACTGTTCACTACAACCTCGAGTGGCTATCACTGACTAGCGAATGGCTGCTAGACCGGGAGGAGCTGTCGGGCAAGGATTACTTGGTCCAGAAGATGATTTTGGAGACCCACACTTCAGAGAACGAGCCTAATTATTTGATGCTGGCCCAGGCTTAGCTGCCCCTCGAGGATTCCGAAAACAATGTCCGTTAATACGATGACTAACATTATGAGTTATGTGGGTTTGGGTGCGCTAATGGGAAGGTAAAAATTTACCAATACGATGACTAACATTCTGAGGCTATAAATGATTTGGATTTTGATTGAATGTTATTCTCTCCATTTCCAGTGATTAGAATGTTTTCTAATTTAGTGGTAGGGCTTGTGTGTTAAATTTAAGGTAACCGTGTATTAGGCAAATAAAAATGGAGTGTGATTATTTTGTTAACACGGGAACTCAAATTAGATATACAACATTGGGGGTAGTTTGAAAATATGAAATTAATGGAGTGTGATTTAAATTAGATATACAACTTAGATATTTTGCTAACACAGGAATTCAAATTAGATATACAACTTTGTTAACACAGGAATTCAAACGGAGTGTGATTTAGTTTTTTTATTCAGTTTTTAGGATAAGTAGTTCTTAAAATTCCTCCTACGGCGAGTTAAAACAATTTCATAGTGAATCTTGGATTTGTTATTTTTTGTAATGAATATTTTATTCTTCTATTGTTATTTTTAATTATCTTTACTTACGGTTATTGCATGTTAATCTTTTTGTTAATTGTGGGATCTTCACCAATAATGTTAACACTATAGCTTCACCAATGTTTGTTTAGTGCAAAATATATGTTAAAAGTATCTCTGCTTTTAAACATGAAAAACCAAAATATCATTCTTATAGTATATTGGAATAACAAAACTACTCTCTTAAAGCAATTAGTAATATTCCTATATTTATGTTGATTGCATTGATATGTGAATAATTCGGATTTTTATGGTTGAAATTATTTTATTGATGAGGCCCTAGGTTTGTGACGATTCAATTTTTTGGTTATGGATTTGAGCACACAAGACTTTATTTTTCTTTGGTTAGTTTTCATGTGCTCGGACTTGTAAATAACGAGGATAAAATTTGTTAAGGGTTAAACCTTTTACGTGAATGATATTTTAGGATATCATATTTGTTCTCCTTTGGGTGGTGGTTCTCATTTTCTGCAATTAGATGTTAATTCTAATTTACTTGTGACAAAAAGATGTACTTTGTTTACTCTCAAATAAGAAAGTAAAGAGAACATTATGGCTTTGATTTCTTATATCAATTTGCACACTTTATTATCTACGATAATAAGGTGTTGCTCTGCACTGTTGTTGTAGGCCAAATTGTTCTTAGAAGGAGTTCAAAATTGTGAATAAATTGTGTTAGACATGTATTTTTTTGTTCTTTCGTGATCTTCTACCTATGATGTCATTTATTATTTATTTATTTATTATAATGTCTTACGTTTTATGTTTAATTTTTATTTATGCTCTTTTTGTGTTCTTGAATGGATTTGATTTTGCTGTAGTGTTAATCGGTTTGAAGTTAATACAATTACTCTAAAGGGGTTGAGTTTTGGATTCTTAACACTGATGTACAAGCTATGAAAATGTCGCCTGTAGATCCCGAGCAGCGTTTGCAGATTGGGCAAGAGCTGACGAGAGGGCTTGGTGCGGGTGGGAATCCAGATATTGGGATGAATGTGGTTAAGGAAAGCAGAGAGGCTATTGAGGATGCGGTTTACGAAGCGGATATGGTGTTTGTGACTGTAAGTTTTGTATTTTTTGGGATTTGTTTGGATTTGTTAAGGGGATCGTGATGTTCGTGGGAGGATATAGTTTGGTCTGAGGTGGTGTTTGTGATTTGGGATTAGGGTATTTGTTTTTTTAGACATTTTGTGTTATTTTGTGCATGGGTTTATTGATTTGGTGGGATAACTATGCAAATTGTTCAAATTAACCTTGGTCGTCTGGATTTATTTTTGGGATTGGATTTTAAAAATGAATTACATAGGAATGTGTAATGTTCACGGGGTAACATTGATTGGGGTGAGATGATGCTTGTGATATGGGATTTGGTTTTTTTTTTTTTTTTTTTTTTTTTCTTTTGATGTTATTTTGTGCTTGGGTTTATTGATATTTGGTTGGGATAACTATGTTAATTGTTTAAATTGAACTTGCATTCAACATTTTTTTGTACCTAATCTACACTTTGAGGACAGGAAAGTAATTCGCCATCTAAGGATAAATCAGGACTAAATCACTAATCAGGCATATGGTTGATTAATCCTAGGCCCAGTTCCTACAAACCAAAAACCTGATTAGCCAGAATAATGATGGATATCCTATGACATCGTGATTTGCTCCTTCTGATTATTATTTATTTTTAAAAATTATTTTATTGTTTAATATTCACTCGCTTGATATATGGTAAGTTAAATAATTGTAGTATTAGATTCAATAAACCATTTTAGCCCTTGATATAAATTATCTCATAAATGGTATGTTAGTCATTTCATTTAGAACTTGCGAGAAATCGTTATCAAGTTTCCATCATATTCATTATTTATAGGGTTAAACTATATATTCTTAGAACGACTTTGTTCATATTACTATTACAAGTATTATTATTTTTTATTCTTAAGAATCAATAAATCATACGGTGGATAGTAAATATATTATTAGGCAGCTTTTTCCCTTTTTTGTTTCTCAATTATGTATAATTTGTATATGTATTTGGATTTATTTAATTGTTTGGATATGTATTTCATTATGAACATGTACAGAGAAACCAATAAAAATCACAGTGTGGATAACAAATATATGTTTATGCCCTTTCTTGTCTGTTTCTCAATAATGTGGTTGTTTGTATATTTACTTTGATTTTTTTAAATAGTGTTTGGGAACATGTTTAATGGAAAGGAAATTAAATGAAAAACAGATTTAACAAAAATTCTGAATTTACATATGGAAATAAGAATTTTGGTCTTAATTATATTTCTCATCTCTCGAATGAATATGATAACCTTATAAAATATAAATTTGATATCTCTCAAGGGTCCTTAATATTTTCATAATTTCGGTTTTCTTCGGGTTTGAACGTCAAATTAAGGGTAATTTTCTATATTTAACAACTAATCCCGTGGATCACATGTATAAATGCACTCGAACATTATTTATTGTGAAAAATGATGTAATATAAATAGAAATATACCAGAATTTGAATGATTTTTATATTGGAACGAGACTCCACATAAGTTTAAAATAAAATCATACTTTAAGATTCTTTATTTTATTTTTATAGCTATCACAAATCTTTCAAAAGTGTCATTATAAAACTCGCGTATTGTTTGTAGAGTTTTAGTGGTGTTGAAATATATCAACGGGTTCATTGGCTCGATATTATCGGAATTCGATTCGTTTGTAGAATTCAAAGTGTTTCGAGCTTTAAAAATAAAAGGAAAATGAAAACAAAGCAATTAAAATATCTAACTATCCTAAAATTGAAAGTGCAAATTGGTAGGATGCCACGTCGGATGCCTCAATATGGAAATGCAAAGCAATAATGAAAATAAGCAAGAAAATGCAATATTTCACCAAGTACAAGCATGCAAGCACTTAAGGCTTGAAACCTAAGAGAGAGAAATTAGATCTTAAAAACTAGAGAGAGGATTTTTAATCCCCAAACCCATGCTTGGGTTGGGAGAAAATGAGAGGTTGTTTTACAAAATGAGAGTTGTAGTCTATTTATACTAGGTGTAATTGGGTTTAAATGGGCCAAAATAGCCCTTAAGGCTTGAAAATCCCAATTTTGACCAAGGTTGACCCGGATTTGACCTTGATTTGACCATGCTGGCGAGTACTGTGACAAGCATTTGGCAAGCGCCAGGCTGGGAGGAGGCCCTGGCGAGTTCTGTGGCAAGCAGTTTGGCAAGTTGGCAAGTATTCCAGAAAGTTTGGGTGTTTTTTTAGCCTCTCTTGGCTTCAAGTTTGGCTTTGCCTTGGCTAGTATTTTTGGTCTTCAATGCCTTTACCTATAAAAATAGGAATTTTAAACATAAAAACCTAAAATTACACCAAACCTCCAATTAATTGATACCATTTAACCCAATTAAACATAAAATCAACAAGAAACAAGAAAAACAACAAAACTAGAAAAACCACATAAAAACTTAATAAAATTCTATTAAAAACTACTAAAATCAACATAAAACTCTAACTAAAAATAGAAGGAAAAACACAACAATTACATGCAAAACAACTACCCCACCCTTATCGGTTTGTTCGTCCTCGAACAACGAAAAGAATCGAGAATGTAC
>BMAC01000756.1:393672-421709 GCA_014905375.1 Phtheirospermum japonicum
AGAAATAATTGAAAATCCTACTGCAAACAATAACAAATTGAGAGAAACCAACCAATAATTTCTAAAATTAACCAATGCAAATAATTAATTGAGTACTATGCATTTTAAATACCGAGAAAAAGTAAACAAATAAAAAAGATGACGATTAAAGAGGGAAGAATTACCTGGAACAAATTAGTAAATCCACCACCAACCCAAAACAAATAATAAGGGCAATGGTCGAGTAAAGAAATCCACCAAAAACAAAAGGAGAATGTTAAAAATATGAACCTTGATGTTTATCCTCTACCTTCTCCACAATGAGAGTGTCAAACCATCTGAGCCTTCCAATATTGAGGTTTTTCTACCTTCTGGAAAAAAACCCATAAATTTAATAGAATATAGAAAGAAAGGAAAAAAAAGGCTATCAAAAACCGAACCGTCAGAGCGAAGAATAAAGGGTTTTTTCTACGTTTCTACAAGAAATCAAAAAACAAAAAGAGGAAAAGAGGGCAAAGACCAAGAAATATTGAGAAGAAAGCAAGACCTTGCAAAAAAAAATCAATTTTCTTTAATTTTTTGTACTTTTCAGCAAAAAGAGAAAAAAAAGGTCCAAAAAAGAGGAAGAGAGAGTGAGAGATAGAAGCCTAGGAAAAATCGAGAAGCCAGCAAGATCTTGGAAGAACGATCAATTTTCTTCACCTTTCTGCTAAACCGAAAAAAAGTAATTGAATTTTAAGCAAAAAGAGAGGGGATAAGAAAAGGAAGAAGAAAGTTTGAGGAAAGGTTTCTGGCAAATAGTCGAGAAACCCCCTGAAGATTGCCCACATGATAAAGCAAACACATAAAAAAAAAAAAAAAAAACTATGAGCAAATAAGTAGATGACATGTGGCAAACTCTTGTAAATCCTTGTGAACTTTCCTATATAGCTAGACATTGACCCTGCGGGTTAAATATTTTCAACAGTGCATAATATTTTGGGTGCTTCCAGGAACAAATAAGTAAGAAACTCCATCAACTTAAAACAAATGAAGAAGGCGAAAAAATCCGGAACCTCAAATAAAGAAAAAAAAAGAAATACATGGAATAAATGAGTAACTGAAACAAACCAAGGAGGTGAAAATCAAAATATACACTTAGAGAGAAAATAACCAATAAAAAAAGCATCCTTGAAACGTACAAACGAACTCTCAAAAGAAAAAGGGAAAAGAAGAAGAAGAAAGATGAACAATGAGAAAAAAATGAATAATTCAGTCGAACGTCTACCTTTTTTGTAAGAGTAATGGGACATTTTTCTGTGGAAATATACTAATGAGGCAGGGGCTCGTAATAGGACTCATGCTTAATATCTGAGGAAGATACAAAGGTATATGTAAAAATTAAGAGTTTGAATTATTTTGAAAAAAAAAAATCTACTTAAGTTAAATACACACACACACACACACACACACACACATATATATATATATAATATATATATATATATATATATATATATATATATATATATATATATATAGGTTCAAATGAGAAATCATGTCCTTATATATGTGAACTTAGGGTCAATTATGGGCCTTAGATCTAATTAAATGGATAGATTTAGATTTTTTGTGTATTTCCTTATTTGATTAAAAGCAATAGAATTGTATAATAAAAAGCCACTGCTGGGTATATAAAAAAAGCACTAGTTCGCAGGTTCGCATATAATGACATGGTTTAGCACTACAGTACTGTGTAAAAAGCACAATGAACCTGGACATATAATTGCACTGTGCAATATTAGATCTAAGGCCAGGATTAGTCCCTAGGTTCACATATAATGACGGGGTTCTCATTTGAACCCAATCCTCTCTCTCTCTCTCTCTCTCTCTCTCTCTCTCTCTCTCTCTCTCTCTCTCTCTCTCTCTCTATATATATATATATATATATATATATATATATAAAATAATTTTACTAACTAAGAAACAAAGAGGCATCCAAAAGTCAAAACTATTCAACAAACATAGATTGGAAAAATCATTTCGCTCTAACCTAAGCAAACTAAACAGCAGGGCAAAATGTTTCTCAAAATTAAATCCTCATTGCAATATAAACGAATAAACAAACACTAACTGTGACTGGTAAAAAGATACTCAAAAAATTTAATTAGTATCAACACTGATATTTATATTGGACAACATTTGTGCATAACTTTTAAACACTATCAGCAAAGATACCTAAAATATACTCAACAAACAAATCCCACAGAAAGACCATTTACTTATAGCAGAATTAAATGAAATATCTAAAATATCTCACTGACAAATAAAGCAAATATCCCGAGAATTTCGACCAAGATACTCCGCATAAATAGAGGAAGAAGCATTTGAAATATTATCGTTGATCAACCTAGATGTTTCGTGGTTAAGTACCCTACCATATATACATTCGGGTTAGTAATAGATATATAAGAAAGAAAGAAGAAAAATAACCAAAATATGAAAAATCTACTAAAGCCCAAGAGGATCCAGCCACTCCATGCCTCCATAAAGTGAGGGTAAATGGTTTAATTGGTCTTTTGGACTTCTATTCAATCTTTCAAGTCACATAAACTGCTCGTGTATCCCTCATCTCGCGAACTTTTTGGTGAGCTGAAAATGAGTTTCCACCCATAAATTTTCTTAATAATAACAAATATATGACCAGCACACAATAATCACTAATGAAAGCCCAAATAATGCACACAAATAAAATAAGCTTCAAATCTCGAGATACAGTTGATATTTCTTTTTCTTGAGAGCAAGAGGAAGGGGTAGGGTTTGGCCACGACGGTATTCAACTATTAATTATTTACAAATAAAAAATATAATAATATCAACTTTTAAATTCTATGACTATGAAGAGATGTTGTGTTAACACTTAGCTATAGGTCTTAATTCAAAATCATCAATTTTCAGAATCATCTCATCATAATGCAAGCAAACAAACAAAATCAATGTGGGGGGAAAAACTAAATAAGATGAGCAATATCTCCAGAAACTAAAAAGGCACAAAATAAATATGAATGAAATGTGTTGACTTTAAATGCACCTACTTGGGCAAATAAGAAAACATCTAATTTCAGTTTGAAATCAATTTACGCAAAAAAAAAAATAATAATAATAATAACAACACTAAGAATCAAAAGTGTTACGCTGTAAGACATAAAACCAGATCCACATATCTGTTCCCGCTAGCGTGTGTTTGCGCCGAGCAATTCCTTTCAACCTTTAAAGAAATCCAAAAATTAACCCTATATGAAAAATATGGGCATAACTGAAAGGAAGAAGCAAGAACTGTGAGAAAAACAACCAAACCCCTTCCAATCTTGGGTATTCTCAACCTTTATTCACCATATTCTAAACCTGAAAAAAACATTAAACTTATACAGAAAATAGGTGACAAAAAAGAGAAAATAAGAAGGAAATACTGTAATACTAGTTTAACACCCGTGTATTACATGGGATTTATGAAAAGAAATATTAAAAGTATTTGTAAAAATTACAACATTTTAAATTTAAAATAAAAATTTGAAAAGATGTTTTTCTACCCGTGTCCTGATCGATTTGTTAATTATTATAATTATTAATTAATATTATATTTTAATATTTATATTAAATTTGATAATAATTATATTTACCTACTTATAAAACTTCAAAAGATATCACATTTTCAACCCATCTCTAATCTATATTAATTAATTAATATTAACTCATTTTATATTTTTAAGTTTAGATTAATTTTGTTAAAAATTATACATACTTTGAAAAATTCAAAAGGTGTCATACTCTCAAGTCTTCTCGCATTGTGCCATTGTCTAATAAATATTAATTAATTATTATTATATAATATTTTTTTTTATATTTTGATTGAATTCATTACTAATATTTATTCACACACTCCAATTATTGCAAATATACCATAATTTAACTCTACAGAATATTTAAAATTTCAAAAATAAATTATTTCAACTTTTATTATGAATACAATTTATTTAATTATTTTCATAAATAAGTTTCTTCTTGTAATTGAAATCATTTCATATGTAATTTCTCTTTTAATTAAAAGATTTTTTCTACTAATTATATACGACTTATTTATATTTTTATATAGGAATATAAAATATAATTATTGATTTAGACAAAAATATAATAAAAGAAAATTATTAAGTTAAGTTAAATATAATAAAAATAAAATATTAAATTAGGCAACACACAATAAAAAAAAATTAAATTAGGTATATATTAGGCTCGTATGACACATACGAAGCACCAAAATTTTTTATTATCCAAGCGAAGTATACGAAGTAGACACATAAATTAGTAGGATTCTGCATTAATATATATTTGTTTAACACTCGTATATTACACGGGACTTAACAAAAGATAAATATAAAAAATAGTTTTGATAATTACAAAATTTTAAATCTAAAATAAAATTAAAATAATGTATTCTCAAACCGTGCCTTGTGCATGTCTAATCTATTTATTAATTATTATAAATATTAAATAATTTGTATTTGATGTTAATTAAATTCATTAATAATCTTAGTTACATATTTACAAAAATTCAAAAGGCATCACATTCTAAACCCGTGTCTAATATCTATTTTATTAGTTATTATTATTAAATCATTTTATATATTAATATTTAGAATATACTCGTTAATAATTATTAGTTACATACTTCGAGATATTCAAAAGATGTCATACTCTCAACCCGTGTCACATTGTGTCGGTGTCTAATCAATGTTTATTAATCATTATATAATTTAATATTTTTATGTTTAGATTGAATATATTACTAATATTTAGTTACATATACTTAGATTATTGTAAATAACTCATATTTACCTATATAGAATATTTGAAAATCCACAAAAATAATTTTTAATTCTATTATCAATAAAACTTATTTAATTATTTTGATAATAAAGTTTTTTTTATAAATAAATTTTTTTCATATGTATTTTATTAGAATAACTAATTTAGATCTTATCTACTAATTATATATGACTTATTTCTATTTTAAAATAGGAGAATCAAATTGAATAAGGAAAAATATGACAAAAGAACTAAATTAGGTAAGATACAATAAAAACAAAGTATCTAATTATATATAACTTATTTATATTTTTATATTAGGAGAATCAAAGGGAAGTATTGAATAAGGAAAAATATACTAAAAGAATTAAATTAGGTAAGATAAAATAAAAAGAAAAACATTAAATTAGGTAAATATTAGCCTCGGATGACACATAAGCAAACGAAGCACCAGAAATTTTTATTTGCCAAACGAAGCATACGAATCAGACACATAGGTTAGGAGGATTTTGCATTAATATATAGGGCTGATATCTAAATATGTACAAATAATTGGGTGAGACCGTACTCATATTATTAAACCACTTTTTACCATACTCACTTGATCAACCCACCCATTACCTAACCTGCCCGCAGCCCGACCATCCAATCTTAACCCTAATTAAAGAAAAAAAAATTCAGCCACTCCCACACAGCTCACCCCATTCTCTCTCTGTCACCTTGATCGCCGGTCACCACCATCATCCGACGATAGTCACCATTCATTGGTAGTGAAAATAAAATAATTGTATATCATTTGTATCGTCTTAACAATGCTTATAAAATTAAAGTAAAAGTCACCCAATTACTTTTTCACAACAACATGAAAGATTAAGTTAAAAAGTAGCGAATTAATTCAGTTTGAGTTCCATAAGAATAGTGCATCAAATAATATATCAATCATAATTTCCAATCTGTCATACACTTATTATAATATATCGATCATAATTTCCAATCATAAGTTCCAAATCTGAATAGCTGACATGAAAAACACAACTCACCTTCAGAGTTCTGTTTAGGTTATTCCTCACATTATTGAGGAGCTTTATTTCATCATGATTTCCGATCAATTTTTGGTATTCTTGATATAAACTGTTATGAAAGAAAGTTTTACATAAGCCTTAAAAATTGGGAAGCCAACAAATGAGATGTATTCTTTACCAAAAAATGGAGAATAATTTTAAAACCTAGCTATAATTAATACATAATCTTAGGAATCCAGAATATCAAAGAAAGATGGGAGACTGGAGTTATTAGTACAAAATGTTTCGCATTTCGCTTAGAATAATAGCCGAAATCCCTATTTCTGTTTCTCTTAACTTTTTCTTTCTTTTTGCAACACCATTTTTCTCTCTGTAACTCCATAGCAGACAAAAAAAAAAACTCATTTCATCTCAACATTGTCCAACCAAACCTTAAGAATCTAACCATTATACAAACCCAAAATAATTCTGAGATCCCAAATCAAACCCTAACAAAAAAAAAACCCTAATTCAAAAAACTGAAAATTATACTCACGAATATGCTCCTCCATCTCTATCTTAGCGGTGAACCGGCGAGGGAGCGAGCGACGAAGTCGTGACTTCGCAAGGCAGGGGTCGGCGATGAGTCGGGGTTCGGCTTTGGGTTTGGTGGCAAGCAGCACATTTTGGGGTTTTAGGTCGTTGATTACAAAAACCTTTAGGAGTGTCGAATAATCGGTATTTTTGTGCAAGAATCGAAAATTGATCTTGGGTTTAATGGTGTCAAGAAGTTTATGCAGAAGGAACGGGTGGATCTCGCTCGAAGAATTTTTTGCAGATTTGAGCGATTTGGGCAAAAGAAAATTGGGATGGATAACTCTAGAACCCCACGCGACAATAAGAGAAACAACTAAAAATCGGTAAAAGAAATAAATAAATAATTAATTAACTAAATGGAAATTTTGTGGAAGAAAGAATTTCTGCAATATGAACCGATAATCCAAGAAAATAAATAAGAAATAAAAAACAAATGCTAAGCAAATTGTGCGTGAAACGCCCCAATTTTTCATAGCGGAAGCATTCATAATTGATGAAAGTATGACGTTACTTTAAATAACACCTTTGAATAATTTATAAGATAAACAAATTATGACAAATAATTTGTATGAAATAATATAACATATCACTTTAAAGAAAACAAATACCTATAATACCATTTGACCATAACAAATAAAATAATAATAATAATAATAATAATAATAATAATAATAATATAATAATAATAATAATAATAATAATAAATGACATTTTGTAAATAGCGCTCGAATAAATCCAACATGTATAAAATAAAACTATTTGATCAAGTTTTGAAAATAGAAATATATAAACTTTAAATTATATTTTATTATCATCGCCACCACTGCGCTTACGCTGCGCTTCACTTAACCTGAAAAATATTTGATAAAAAGGGATGAGTACACAACGACTCAGTGGAGATACCGTTCATAATTAATTTCTCAATATAACATAGTACCTTAGTAATACATGGATAATAATTGTTATGTGCAGTACGGTGGGACAATCCCAAGGATCCGTAGACCCCGGACCTATTACGGCCCCTGACCAATAATTGTTCTATGCTATCTGTTTCACCCAAAAATATGACAACGCCTGAACCTTGCGCTTTTCCCGACCTGCACACACAAACACGTCAGAAAAGGACCACCGGGGGTTTTCCGGTGGAAACCTCTCCGATGCTTAAGTCAGAAAGCGTATAGAGTGTTTCTGGTGAACAAAGCAAGAGAATATACAAAGAATGACATACCTTTCTCAGCCTTGAGGCTGAGGTATTTATAGTTTTCCTCAGTAGGGACCCCTTCCGGGATCTCGGAAACAAAGGCCGCGAATCAGGGACCGTTAAGCAACAAATTCTGACAGGTGGTCCCCCTTGTCCCCTCAGTGGAGGTCAGGATGCCAGATCTGCCCTGATCCTGCTCTCCCTTTATATTATAGGTCAGGACATCAAGCCTGCCTTGATGCAATTCTCTAAGGGTTATTTCATAGGAAACCTCCACCATCTCAGGATAATTCCTGAGCCGTGGTAATCCTATCTTCAACATCTGCTTTGTCTCTAAGGAATCCAGGTCATACCTTGCCTATGATTGAGCCGGCCTGATTTCCTTTCTTTTCCCCAGATTATCTCAAATTAGATCTACCCCAATCTGGGTCTGACCTATTTATGCCCCATCAACTCCTCCCCCCGAAATAGTTGGGGTAGAGCTGTAGAACTCTAAAACCCTTTGAAATAAATGCGGTCCCACATTTTTCTTGTTTCTCGTACTCGCACGAATCCCTAGAAATCCGCCTGGCGACCAGGCCTGATCATTGGCATTAGTGGTGTTGGCCCACGTTCCCAAACGATTACCATACTCACACGTCTTTCCAAGTACTGACAAGTCAGCGGCGTGTGACCTACCCTAGGACGATTGGCGTTCCAGCTCACCACCTAGGGTACTGTTTACCTGCCAGCATTAAATGCGGGGATCCCATCAAATCCCATTTTTCCTCGATTTTCGTTATTTTAATTTATCCCCTTGCCTTTTATTCCCGCTGGACTCTCCCTCTCTCTCTCACTTTCATATTTTCGCTTTTGCAAAAATTCTCAAGTTTTCTTCTTTTTTCTCTAATACTCCGGCGAACTTTCCGATTCAATTTTTCCCAGTTCAATTTCTCCGGCCACCCTCGTAGACCAGGTACCTTCGTTAGTCTTTACTCTTTTAATTTCTAATAATGTCATCATCTGTTCCTCTCCTCGATGTTCCTCCGACTACTTCTCCCTCTCCAGCAGTGAGAGTCGACTCTTCCTCGCCGTCAACTGCTCCAGAGGTGGCGGTAATTTATTCGTCCTCGCCGTCTGTCACTTTAGAGGCGGCGGTGATTTCTTCATCTTCACCGTCCACCGCTCTAGATGTGGCGGCAACTCTGTCTTCTTCACCGTCTGCTAGCCATGAGGCGGTTTCGGATTCCTCGCCGTCTGCCGCTCCAGAGGCGGCGGCAATTTCTTCATCCTCGCCGTCTGTCGCTCCAGAGGCGGCGGCGGTTTCTTCATCTTCGCCGTCTGCCGCTCCAGAGGCGGCAGCGACCACTTCATCATCATCTGGACTAGAATACCCTCCGCCTATTCCAAATCATCCAAAGGTCACCTCCATCCTTAGTGACAGATCCATTGAGGAATTCTGCCATATGTATAAGTTCCCTGAACAGTTCGATCCTCTCAGCCCTCCGGCGGGCATCCTGGCATGTCAAGCGCCGGCTGGCTGGTTGACTTTCTATGTCGACCAGTTTCAGGTGGGCTTGCGCCTTCTGGTAAATCCTCTGATGCTAGAAATCGCTACTATGTACAAAATCCCCATCTTCCAATTCACCCCCAATTCATTTAGGATCATGGTATGTTATAATCTGGCCATGCGTTATGCTGGTCTGGATCCTACAACTCATACCTTCTTTCAACTTTTCCAAGCGAAGAGCTCTCACACGGGCTGCTTCTATCTCCCCACCAGACCTAGCGTCCACTTCTTACATAAACTTCCTTCTTCCAATAAGGCCTGGAGGAAGAATTTTTTTTTGTTTATTTTAATGGGGACTGGGGTTTTGACCCTAAGCCCATCGAGAAGCTACCCTCCTACCAACACTTATCCGCCGCAGACAGGTCTCCCCGTTTGCAAAAAACCATTTCCATCCTTAATGGGAATCCCCTCCATGTCACTAAACTCCTCCTTCCCTTTGTCTTGGACTTTTTCAATGAACGACTAGAAACGGGTCCTCTAACCCGAGAAATTGGTATATTTTCTTTTATCATGGTCTGTCTCTCTGCATTTTATTCTTCACAGGTCTTAACTTTTCCTCCTTTCCTCTTATCAGAAAGGATGATGTGCCAGATGATTGTTGTCGCCATAGAGGAGGCCCCGGAAACAACCGCCCAAGAAGTGGGTCCTTCGCCATCCATCCCGATCCAAAGTTCTGCTCCTTCCCATGCACGGGGCCCCAGCTCTTCTCAAGCTCCAGGCTCCAGCTCTTCGCAACTGCCACCTCGCGCCACAGCTGCTAGGAGCCCTTCCTCTGAATCAGAAGAGGATGTCCTTCCTCTGGCCAAGAGGCCACGTGTAGCTCAGGGCAGTCGAGCTCTAATGGCCTCTTCTCCAATCACCTGCAGTGCTCTAATTACTCGCAGCGCTCCTCCTCCCATTAACTCCGTCATTAGCGCAGACCTGGAGAAGATGTCTGATCGCGAGCTCCTGGAGTCTTGGTGTCAAGACGAAGCGCGAGTAAATTTTCCTTCCTTTTACTTTCATCTTACATTACTTGTCTAAGTACTAGCCCTTTTTTCTCGTAATCAGGCTCTCTCCAAGAAGGCTCTCTTGGCTACTCGAGCTACTAGATCTATGGTCCAGTTCGATGTGATCAAGGAGAACAAGGAGCTGGTCGTGAAAGCGGATCGCTTCAAGGCTCTAGCCAGAGAGCGAGGGGTTGATCTGAAGAAACAAGGGGAAGATCTGCAGGGGCTGAAGGATAAGCTCAAGAAGACGAAAGCGGAGCTTGCCGAGGTGAGGAAGGCTCAAGCGAATATGATGGAGACTGCGCGCTACGAGGCAAGGGATGAGGCCCTGGCAGAAGCTAGCAGCCTTGCTGACGAGGTTCTGGTGAAAGCCAGAGAAGGGTTTGAGACCGAGTACTTAAACTCCAAGAAGGGCTTAAGGTTGGTCCAACTTGCTCGGGAGGAGACTCGCACAGCCTTTCTGTGGTCCAAAGAGCTCTACTCGCTGCTCGTTCCAGAGGCTATACGCTTTTATCACTTTGCTCTGGACGAGCAAGAAAAGTGGGCTTCAAGCAATCCAGGGGTTCCTTTTAATCGAGCTCTTCCCTTGAAAACTTCTCCGGAGCCCACCTCGTTCACCTATGCTCCAGAGCAAGATCATCTGCTCACAGTCGGAGCAGTTGAGTTCGCTGAGCATGTCCTTTCAAAACTCCGTTCCCCTACACCTGAGCAGTGTCAGCCAGACTGGGATCTTGCTTTGGCCGCTCCTGACTCTTATCCCTCCCCAACCTTCGTAGTTCTGGGTGAGCTGCCTGGCGGGGCTTCTCTGGGTGCCTTAGCCGAAGATGCGGTGGAGCAGCTGGCGACCGAGCTGGACGCTGAGCCTTAGGTTTTTAGGGCCTCTTATGCTCTTTTTTTTTATCAGACCTGATGTTTTGCCTGTGTGGCTGGTCTGTTTTTTGTCTTTTTCCTGAATTTGTACTGTATGACCTTTTAATTGATAATAATGCACTTTTTTGTCCTATAATGACTCTTAGAATTCTACGGTTTCCTGGTTTTCTGGAAACCCTAGTACTTTTTTTTCCTTGGCACGTGCCCATGTTTTCTTTATATACGTACATGTATGATCCATTTTATTTCAATTCTCTAAAATGGCTTCTTCTTCTTCCCTTCTTGAAGAACTCGATTCTGTGAAATGAAAGAAAATCTCTTTGTTTATCGAAAATTTCAAGCTTTATGATAAGCTGACTGTGCTCCGAGAGAAGATCAGCTATCTGTACCGCCTCCTGGAGAGGAAAAGGCATAAAAAATGCCACTATAAGCGAGAGTGAGCTGAGATGCGGCAACTAAATCGTCAGTTGCAGGAAGAGAAGGTCGACTTCATGGAGTCGGTGAACCGGTTGACTATTACCGCCGGCGAAGCTCATGCCATATCTGAGCGAGCTGACAAGTATCGCCAGCGGTACCACAAAACTGAGCGTGAGCTGTGGCGTGTCCACCGTGTTTTGGCTGCTGATCGGAAGGCCTCTTCTATGCATGGCTAAACATCTCCATGATTTTGTTTAATTTTCTGTATTTCTGTTTTATTTCCTGCATTTTTAATCAATTCGCTAGCCTATAGAAGGCGTAGGCAATTTCTTTTGTATTGCCAGAATGTTATGATAAATTCAAGAGTATTTTCGCCGAAAATTTTCAATTTTTTTGTTTTTGTTCCATCAAATCTAGCGAACTAAGGTTTTTCAAATTTTTAGCCAATCCAGGCTTTTGAACTTACCTTCAGATCTGGAGAATTGGGGCATTCGCTTGGCCTGTCTTTCCTCTTCACTTCGCCTAATGCTCTCTACGTATGGCTGCCTCTATGCATAATGATCTCCTCTGGCTTCACCTACTCCATCATGAGCAGGAAATCTCAATTTCATGTGGTACATCGAGACCACTGCTTGAAATTTGCTCAAAGAAGGTCTTTCCATCATCACATTGTAAGAGGAGGCCGCGACTACCACCAAGAACCGGACTGTCCTGGTCTGTCTAAACGGCTCATCCCCCGGTGTAACCAAAAGGTTAAATGCTCCAAGGGGTTTGAACGCACCTCCTGCAAATCCTACCAACGATGTCGTGACCTCTTCCAACTCCACATCCAGGTTTATCTTCTTGAAGCAGTCGTAGAACATGATGTCCGCCGAGCTCCCTGTGTCCACAAAGATTCGTCGGACACTATAATCAGCTATGGTAGCCGTAATGACCAGGACATCCATATGAGGATCTAGGGTCCCATCCTCATCCTCTGATCCAAAGCAAACATTTGGACTCGGCGCCACCGGTCCAAATTCTTTTCCCTTTCTCGTCAAATCCCTTGCAGCGCGCACATAACTGTTTTGGGTTCGTTTGGAGTGCTCATCCCACTCGCCCCCTGTGATCATCTGAATCTCACCCCGTATGACCTGGGCCTGTTCATTCCTTCTCCCCCCATTTCGCCTACTATCCTGCTCATTCTTACTCTGCTGGGGTCAATCATTACTGCGATAGCCAGACTTGGGATCTTCCCTTCTCATCCGTACGTACCCCTTAAGGTGCTCAGCCTACACCATCCTCTCCAACTCATCCTTAATATGGGTACATTGGTCCATATCGTGGCCTTACTCATTGTGATACCGACAAAATCGGTCAGACCTTTCTTTCCTAAGCTTCTGCGAATAAGTCTTAGGCCACTTGAGGTCTGGATGCCTCTCTATTGCCTGTAAGATTTCCCCCTGCGGAGTCGCCAGGGGCGTATACTTGTCAAAGCGAGGTCTTCCACCAGACAGGTCTGGCCTGGATCTTTTTACTGGTTCTCTCTCCTCTCTATCATATCTCTCTCTCTCTTCTTCTCTCCTTCCTCCTTGATTTTCAGGGCCTCCTCTAGAAGAATATACTTTTCTGCCCTTTCTAAACGTTATCCAAATTTCAGTGCTGGCTTTACAACCAACGACTGGAAAAACTCTCCTCTCCTGAGGCCTTGCGCTAGTGCGTTCACTAAAAGCTCCTCGGACGCAGAAGGCACCTTGAGATTTGCATTGGTAAACCGATTGATATAAGCACGCAAGCGCTCATTCTCTTTTTGCTTCAAACTAAACAGCTCGAGCGGCATCTTCTAGTATCTTCTGCAGCTAGTGAACTGATGTAGGAAGGCCGAGCTGAACTCATCAAAGTTGCTGATAGAGCGTGGTGGCAGCTAACTAAACAAGAGCTGGGTTGACTTAGTGAAAGTCATGTGGAAGACCCGACACATGACTGCATCCGAGAACTTGTGCACTGCTACTGCAATTTCAAAGCGGCTGAGGTGATCCCACGGATCTGTTGTTCCACTATACTCAAAGCCCAAAGATCTATAGGAAGCTGGCACGTCATCGCGCATGACCTCCTTAGCGAACGGCGTGCCTCTCCGCGTCGGCACCATATCGGCACTCGCCATTTTCCTTTTGAACTCCCTCACCTCTTTCTACAGGCTCTGCATCTGCTCGGCAAGGCCTGGATTGGCCTGACTCGACGTTTCACTATCGGAGGTAGAGAAGTGTTCTTCCCTATCTTAGAGGGGGGTCCGATCTGTGCGCTGATTGTGTAACGGTTCTGTTTACGCTAGCGGAACTGTCCGATCTGGCCGTGAACCAGGCGGCGGCGTTGAGATCTCCACGGACACTTCCACGGCTTTGCCGATAAGCTCAGACAGCTGCCTGAGGAAATTTCGTTCAATGACCCCGCCATCAGAAGGCGTAGACCCGCCAGGGGGGGGGTGGGCACGGTGCCTGATCCAGTAGCTACTGATGGTTCCGTTCCCTCTGGCCTCGTCGTTGATGGCCCTGTAGACCGCGGCATGCCCCACGGCGCAGCGGAGCTAGGAGTTCTACCTAGTTCCCCGATCAGATTCCGCCGTAACCCGTCTGAAGCCATTCCAAACTCTCACGTCTTAGCTCAGAAATTTCCCACAGACGGCGCCAATTGTTTCAACCAAAAATATGACAATGCCTGAACCTTGCGCTTTTCCCGACCTGCACACACAAACACGTTAAAAAAGGACCACCGGGGGTTTTCCAGTGGAAACCTCTCCGATGCTTAAGTCAGAAAGCGTATAGAGTGGTTCTGGTGAACAAAGCAAGGAATGCACAAAGAATGAAATACCTTTCTCAGCCTTGAGGCTGAGGTATTTATAGTTTTCCTCAGTGGGGACCCCTTCCGGGATCTCGGAAACAAAGGCCGCGAATCAGGGGCCGTTAAGCAACAAATTCTGACAGGTGGTCCCCCTTGTCCCCTCAGTGGAGGTCAGGATGCCAGGTCTGCCCTGATCCTACTCTCCCTTTCTATTCCAGGTCAGGACATCAAGCTTGCCTTGATGCAATTCTCTAAGGGTTATTTCATAGAAAACCTCCACCATCTCAGGATAATTCCTGAGCCGTGGTAATCCTATCTTCAACATCTGTTCTGTCTCTAAGGAATCCAGGTCATACCTTGCCTAGGACTGAGCCGGCCTGATTTCCTTTATTTTCCCCAGGTTATCTCAAATCAGATCTACCCCAATCCGGGTCTAACCTATTTATGCCCCATCACTGTCGTGCGACTCTAATGTATACATAGTCAAGTGCCCGAAGGCCATAATTGTATAATTTTTATGTAATCACCATAAACTATAACATATCGAGCAATTAATATGAACTTGAATTTAAAAATATTTTGAGTTAAATATCCCCACCTTGAAACTGACGTTTGTGATCTTGAAATATGCAGATGGTCGTGTTTGCAAATCATATATCTCAAAACAATGCTCCTACATGAAGACATAATTTAACTTATTTTATGAAATATGACTTATAAAACTTATAATAAGAATAATTGAAATGATTATTGGTCAAACCTTGAAGTTAAGTCAAAGGGACTATTTTTGTAAAGCTCATGAAGTTGGAGGGTGGAAAGAAGATAACTTGAAAGCTCTGTGGGCTGGAATGGTGTTTCTTGGTAAGTTTGGAGGCTGAATTTGGAGTTTGGGAAAATTGGGGACTCAATCGAATAGGATCAACAGTCTTGGGGGTCAATTGGACAAGGATAAAAGTTGTTGGGCATAAAAGGAGTAACCCAGACCATTGAGGCTTGAAACCTGTCTCCTTCTTCATTTTTCTCCAAAATCAGAATCTGCCAAACCCATTTTCTCCTTTTCTTCGATTGTCGACGGCAGCGGCGGCATAGAGCAGCAACCGGCGAATCCTTCTCCTCAATTTCTTCCAATCGGCCAAACCCCGTTTCTCCCCCTTTCTTCTCCAAAGTCCGAAATCGGCAATCGGCGATGGCGACGGTAATTTGGGCAGCGGCGTTCGGCTGTGGAGGCGACTCGGCTGCACTGAAGTACAGCCTCAGTGAGGCGGTGGTCAGAAAGAGCAACTTGCGAGGCGACCTCTCCGCCTTCTCCAAAAATTGACGGCGGATGGTTGTGGCCTCGACGGACTAGTTTATCATGACGGACAATAGCAAATCGGCGATGGGCTTCAGGCCGACTGGACTCGACGGCCGGCGTTAGCGAGGGATCCAGTGGCTGCGGCAGTGACGATGTGCTGGTGGCAGCGGTGGTGCTCGAACGCTACTGTGGGGGTGACCGAGAGTGGATGCTTAACGGCGGAGATCCGGGCCTTGGGTCCGTCTGGGTTTGGACAGTGGTCCGAGTTGGTCTGGCAGGTGGTGGCTCGGCCGAGAATTCGTTTGGGGTTGGTGTCGATGATGGTTGAGCGTTGGATTCTGTTTCGGTGGTGGTTATCATAGTTCTTTAGGCCTAGAAATGGGGTTTGATGTGGATTTTGACCGGAAATTGTCGAGGTCGGAGATTTATTGTGATGTTGGCAGGGTTGAATGGTTGGGATTGTCAGCCGATCCGGTTACGATGGCTGCCGGAACATGGGATTTAAGGCTTTGGATTTTTCTTTGAAAACAAAGAATTTCGAAAATAAAAGATGGATTTTACCTTTCTTGCAGCCGAATGACAAATTGTTAAGTGATTAAAAAGAGGTTTTTTTTTTAATAAGTTGGGTCAAGTGGTTGGAAAGTAGAAGATAAATCTCAAATAACTTGAGAGGTCTAGGGTTCGAACCCTTGTCAACACCCTTATAAAGGGTTAGCGATACCACTTGAGGTACAAGCTCGTGGTGTGATTAAAAAGATGTTTTGATTACTAGCTTAGGAGTTTGTAACCGATTATGAGACTTTAAGAACATAGGAGTGTTTTGCCGTAAAGAGAAGGGAATCTGTAAGAATTCTAGATTGCGTTGGGCTTGCTTTGGACTTTCATTAATGGATCAAATTGAAAACAAAGAAGAATGGCCTTTAAAATAAAATAAAATAAAATTACTTTAACATAAAGTTTTTGGACCATTCTAAATGAAATCACAAACTGTCGCAAGTTTAAACAAAAAGGACCAAAAATCTTAGAAAAGCACTGAAAATAAATATTGGGATGTTACAGTGCGGACCCAAAATAATGAATGAAAGTGGGAATAAAATAAAAACAATCATCCAATGAAAAGTTGACACATGTCGACTCCATATTCATGCCATGAGCTTTATATAAGAAAGTATAGATATTAATAGTTAAGAGCATAAAGGGTTGGAAAATCTTTGTTGCGACGAAAATGATATCATTATAAACAAAACAACTAATGTAGCATAAAAAGATTCAAAATTTTTTTTTTTTTTAATAAGTTGGGTCAAGTGGTTGGAAAGTAGAAGATAAATCTCAAATAACTTGAGAGGTATAGGGTTCGAACCCTTGTCAACACCCTTAAAAAGATTCAAAATTTAAAGTGAACAATATTTTTTTTCTTTTTGATATAATAATTCACATTCTTAATTATTATTTTTGATAAAAAAATTTTTTAACATTTTTTATATTTGCCCGCGAAAATCGCGGGCTTCACACTAGTTGGTTATAATAGCTCTTAACTCGTTGTGTTTTCCAATTAGATGAAAAATAGATTATATGTGAATCAACATAATTTTGCTCGATATAATTTTGTTAGCTTACGAGCATCTCCAATGCAATAATGTTGAAAATAAAAAAATTGACACATGGCATAAAAATGATTATGTGGCACATTAAATGCTTGACATTGTCATAGCAATGTCAAATTCTAGACATTTCTTTTGACAATGTCTACAATTAATTTTAATATATCATTCAATCATGTTATTTCTGTCTCTTTATTTTTCTAAAAATTAAAAAGTTAAGTTATCACATATATAATATTAACATTGAAGCATTGGAGAACTTTTTTATAAAATGTCAATGTCATTTGCCACATAAGTTCACTTAACGCTATTGCATTGGAGATGCTCTTATAAGAGAAAGTCAATTAACACTCATCATTTTTTATTGCAGGTATCATGAAAAAAAAAATTTACCGCTCTTATGAAGAATATAAGGGGGGGAAATATTAAATATTATACTTTCCAAACCAAATTGTGATTATATGTGGGATTCTGAATGGGTTGTGATTATAAGTGGAATCACACATATAGTGCGCGATTCCTGAATAAAGATTTTTTTATATGGAATCGCACATTCAACGTGCGATTCTTAAAAGACATTAAAAAATATATATATATAAATTAGGAATCGCACATATGTTGCGTGATTCTATTTTTCTAATTCTTTAAATTAAGAATCGCACATATGTTGTGCGATTCCACAAACTATTAAAAAAATTAAAATTATAATCGCACAACATATTATAGGTGGAATCGCACATATAATGTGCGATCCCTGAATAAATATTTTTTTAAAAATATGAAATCGCAAATTCAATGTTCGATTCCTAAAAAACATTTAAAAAAATATATAAAATATGAATCGCACATATGTTGTGCGATTCTATATTTTTTAATTTTTTTTTAAATTAAGAATCGCACATATGTTGTGCGATTCCACAAAATTTAATAAAAAAATAATCGCACAACACCTGGCTTCAATCTCTCGCCATACAAAAAATATGTTGAACAATCTCCACATATGAAAGGTGTCATTGAAATCAATAAAAATCATAAATACTATATCTATCTATCTATCTATCAATCTATCTATCTATTTATCTATCTATCTATCTATATATATATATATTTATATTATTACCATTTACATTGAATTAAACAAACTATTTTATTGTATTTGTTTAAAAAAAAGATTGGAAGGAATTACCATCATCAAGGATTTTATGTTTCTTGGGGTAGCGTTTAACTTAAAGGCTTACAAAGTGTTGTAGTCACTTCCTTCTCAATTACTTCAATTATTGTTGCACTGCTAATTCTAGTGGATGATGTGAAACCTTTTAAATATCACAAAGGTACATTTACAAACAAAAACATCCATTGAGAATATAATATGAATATTTTGAAGTTTACCATTTTCAGAAGTATACATCACAAATGGCCTTCCCACTTTTTACATGGGAGTATCTCTGTTACAATATTAAAAATATTGGTTAATAGAAAAATCTATTATCTATTATTATATAAGTAATATGTAATGTTAAAAATATATTAAATAAATATTGCATACTCAAATTACTAATTATTTAGCAATATTTAATTATATTGTATTGATAATATTATCTCAAAATTTAAGGTTTACCTTAAAATTAAGTTAATTTTTTTATAAAAAACACATGATGATATTAAATAAAATAAAATAAAAATATATTCGGAGTATCAAGTTTGTGTAATATATCATATCTAATGGATAATAGTTTTATTTACTGAGTTTATCCATTATTAATTGTAACTATAACGTGTAAAAGAAGAAATAACTTAAATTGTAAGAGTTGTTATAAACATTCAACTTCTTATTAAAATATATAATTAATATGCAAATGAATAAGAAATTTAACTATCACCGTTATTATAATTGTTCAAGTTTTTTGGTGGACGTCCTCTTATTGGTTTAAGGGTAATATGTCAAATTAACTACAACAGATGCACTATTGTCCATTTCTGTCAATAGGGCTGAAAAATTATCTACATTTATGGCGAAATTTATAATCCACACTTGTATTCTTTCATAACATATTTTTACTACTAATCTTATTAAAAAAAATAAACATATCGAGCGATATGAATTTAAGATGTTTCATAGAATTATGAGTTTAGTATGATTAAATCAATTATAATATCATGTTATATGAATTTATCTCGTACAATAACTATTGGGTTATATATATATATATATATATATATATATATTAAACACCCGAGGTGTGAGATTTTATAGATGCGACGTATTAAAGAACGTCAGAATTACAAAAGGAAAACAGATACAACGGTACTTTCTGAGGGGATAAATACCGGAACCCCGTAACGACCTAAGGAATCTAGAAGCGACAAAACAACCATTACAAACATTACAACTAAACAACCTAGAATTATTTAATACGGAAGGATGGGAAACCAAGATGGTCCATCCTACATAAACTCTTACGAATTTTGGTAACGTATCATAAGAATATATGACGTCATGTTGTTCCCGGCATCCTAAATCTGCAAGAAAATCAGCCGGTTTATTGCCTTTTCAGAATATGTGTGTGAAACGGACCTCACGACCCAAACAAAATTTCTGAACCTTCATTAAAACATGCTGCAAGGCCCAATGACCATGCTTGGCCGGATTTTGAATGAGCAAGAGTAAGGCATGTGCATCCAAATCAATCCACCAGGACTAGGCTGAAAATTCAGCAAGGAGATCCAGCCCACATGCCAGCGCCTAGGCTTCATCTTCAATGCTACTCTGGGCTTGAAAGGAAATTGAAAAGGCCTGCAGCACAACTCCGTCTGGGCTGGAATTAAACCACCACCACCAGCTTGTGCCTCTGGGACCGATCCATCTGTATTTAATTTGATGCAGCCCACCTCCGGTTTAGCCCAGCGCACCAATATGGACCGAGAACGCACCTTGGACTCAAAAACCTGCGCCTTAAACACACTAGTCAAATGCCGCACTCCTTTTCACACTCCACAATCAAATCGGTTAGCCACACAAAATATATAATTATAGATTTGGCCCCAAATTTTCTAAAAGTTAAATTTTAATCCCCGGTTCTTTGCGTCATTTCGGGCAGTCCAAATAAACCACAGAACCAAACAGGGCACTAGCACACTCAAATGTGCAGTGTGTGCAAAAGAGAAGAAATCGGCCCAAAAATTTAAAACTAGCCTCACATTATATGACTGAGGCAATTCCAAATTTAACAATTTTGCAAAGTGATTCCATAATTTAGAACTAACATCATTTTCAAAAAACAAGTGCTCAGAATTTTCAGTTTAAAATCTGAAGAGGCCATAAGATCAAGGTTACCTGTAATGTCACCACAACAATAACACCTTGAAGCCATGTGAGAACCTCTCTACTATAATTTTGAATCCATAGAAATCCTATCTTGCACCAATCTCCACAAGAACACTAAAATTTTAGGTGTGATGAACTTATTCCAGAGAAGCTCAAACATTTTCTGCTTGACATGAGGCTCAACTATACAAGACCAGGCAGAGGAAGTGGAGAATATTCCAGTAGAGGAAGCTTTCCAAATCATTTTATCCAACTCCCCATGATGAATAGGTATAGAACACACCAAATGAGCAGTCTGAATAGGCAGCACTTTACACAGCTTCTGAAAATCCTAAGAACCATCAGACCAATACATATTGACTTTAACACCCCCAAATCTGTCATGATCTCCAGGAATGCAAGAAGCCAAGTGACCATCACCCACCCAGTGTTCATGCCAAAAGTCGATGTTACCATCACCAAGAGTCCAGAAAATCTATTTTTGAGCCAACTCCCTCACTTTACAAATTCTTTTCCAGCAAGGACTATCATGAACAAAGATATGAAAAAAACCAGGAAATTTTTGCTTGCAGTATCTTTCCCTCAAAAAAAAAAAAATAGCGCACACAGTACTTTGCTTTCTAAATATCCACCATAGTTTAATAGAATATGCCTGAATGCAATCTGAGATTTTTCTCAACCCAAGACCACCCTCTCCAGTAGGCTTACAAGCCTGATCTCAAGAAATCCAATGTGTTGTCTTTCTACTCCCATAGGAACCCCAGAAAAATGAAGCCATAATTTGCTCCAGGATATGAACAACATTTTCAGTGGGCTGTAGGACATGAAAAGGATAAACTGTTTGGGAAGCAAGGACACATTTAATAAGGAGTAACCTACCCCCATGAGATAGCAATCTATTAGCCCATCCTAACACCTTACCCTAAAATTTCTGAATCAAGGAGATAAATAACTCTTTTTTCAGCATGTCCTTATACAAAGGAGCACCCAAAAATGTAATGGGCAAGTGAGCAGGATTAAAGCCAGTGATTTCTTGGATTTTAGACACAGTTTGGGGCCTACACTTGGTACTAATGATAAAAGTACTTTTGGAATGGTTAATAGCTTGGCCAAAAATAGAAGCATAAGAAGAAAGAAGTTCCATTAGCCATTTAAGTCCTTTTTCCCTCCCACTAGTAAAAGTTATGATGCATCAGCATAGGATAGATGTGTAATAGGAGACCTTTTCCTACAGTGATAAAACATGCTAGGTTGATAAAAAAAACAAGTTATTTATCCCCTTAGAAAGATAATCAGCAGCAATAATAAACAAAGTTGGAGAAAGAGGATCTCCTTGTCAAAGACCCCTAAAAGATTTGAAAAAAGCTGAGGGTTCACCATTAATGAGAACAAAAAAGCTACAATCCTCAATGCAATTTGCAATGAAATCAATCCATCTTTCAGGAAATCCTAAAAGAGACTGAATGTGATAGAGGAAAGGCCATTGAACCCCGTCATAAACTTTAGCCATGTCCGGTTTGAGAGCAATATTAACATTAGTTCTTTGGACATCTATAGAATGTAACATTTCCTGAGCCATCAGAATATTTCCCGAATCCACCTATATTTGACAAAACCACTCTGGTTAGGAGCTATGAGAATGGACAAAAGGGGTGCAAGCCTATTATTGATGATTTATAGAAATGAGTTTGTTGGTGACATTACACAAACTGATTTGCATTCACTCGACACACTAGGGTTATGGATTTTATGCAAAATAATAATGGTGGTGGCAGTGAAGCTGGGAGGCATTTTATTCCCATCAAAGAAATCCAAAACAGACTCAATAACATCCTCTTCAACAATATCCCAACAAATATGAAAAAAGGAAGCAGGGTACCCATCAAGACCAGCAACACTATCAGCCCTCATATCAAACAATAAAAGATTAGTCTTTATATTGGATATTATTATGTCAAAATTATAATAATCATCTCTAAATAAAATATATTTTGATTGATTAGACTATATCAAAATAATTGTTAGAGTAACCCAACCAAATCTCAAAATAACATTACTGAAAATAAATCTAAACAAATATTATATAAAAGAATTTACAAAAATACATAGATAATTATTTCAGTTTCTTAATGCTAATTGTTAGAGTAAATAGAGCTTTCAAAACCAAAATAAAGAAACTTACATTCAAAAAGTTGGATTATTTTTCGAGATTGTTAAAGCACATAGAAACTTACATTCAAAACATCAATTTTTATAGACTGGCGCGGAATACTACAATAATAGTTTGCACTAAAAACTAAAAATAAGCACAAAATTATTGTTTAAAACATATAAGATCATCAAAATAATGGCATAATGAAAGCATAAAGCAACATAGTTGCAAGAGTCTAACTAAACAATTTGAGGTTTTGTCATCTAAACGTGTGGATCTTACCATTTTCATATATGATGATGATTAAACTTATTATTATATATTGTTATATATGGTTGATTTATATTATGATATATGAAAATATGAGATATATTGTACGTAGGGTAAAATATATTATGATAATCCATACATTAATAGATACACTGTGTTGATTACCATATCATCTATTTTACGATATTAGCCGGCATCAATTAAGTTGATCAATATAACCTGACATATAAAAAATATATAATTGTATGTTCAATTAGTTTAATAATAGATGTTTCATAGTTATTCTAAAAATAAATTAATGATTTTTGGATATGAGACTCTTTTATAATTTAAATTGATCAAAGTTGGAACCAAACGGGAAGTTCTATTCCCTTAACAAAAAAAAAATTGTTTATTTATATTTTATTAACATATTATTGTTCCAATAATTTGACAAAAACATATAATTTTTGAAAATACTGAGAGAGAGACCTATGAGGATTTTCTCATTTGAGGTTGACATCTCAAAAGATCTATGGTTGGTTTTTGGAATAAATAAAAAAAAAATATGCCTCGTAAAAAAAAGATTTTTTGTTTTGTGAAATTAATCATTTACTTTCTTTTCTTCCAATCTTCAACTGATCCATGACCTTAGCGTACAGTTAGGAGAAAATGGAACAAAGACCTCAGGTGAACATAATACCGAAGCAGACTTCCACGGTTTCTTGCGAGATGACCGGCCTTCCAAACCAAAGAAGGCGATAAGCTCACAATGGAAAACCTGAAAGAAATATAATTTTTGGTCCAGTATATTGGCCACATTCCAGAAAAGGTACGTAATGTTGGTCATCATCATCAACGTCTGTTAAGTTGGCCAATTCATTAATAAAAGTCTAAAAAAAAGCCTGATTGGGCTTTTCTACTGACGTGGCGTGATTCAATATTTTCTTATCATTTTTCTTTAATTTTAATCATTAAGTTGAAGAAAAATAATTGGGGGGCAAATTCATTTTGGTCCATTAAATTGACCATATTTCATGAAAGGTACAATGACCATCCTCAAACTACGTCTGCTAAGTTGGCCAATTAATCAAAAAATGTTCAAAAAGAGTCTGATCGAAATTTTTTGGTGATGTGGTATTATTATATATTTTCTTATCAATTTTCTATAATTATAAAAATTATATTAAAGAAAAAAACTTGTTTTGCTCTCCCTTTTCTTTTTATGTTTTTCATTCATCTTTCCATTAATCTAAGTAATAAATTTTTAATCAATAAAGAATTAAAATAAATCATTTTTAAATATAAAAATATAATATAAATATTAAAAAATATATAATAAATATAGAAATCCCAGATATCATTTATAAGAGATTTTATCATATAAGTTTTTATATATATTTTATAATCTTTTAAGATTTATTTTATATTTTTATATTTATCTATGAGTTTATTAATTTCTTATTAATTAAGATTTTAATAATAAAAAAACCAAATAAATTATTATATTAATTTTATATTTTTTTAAGATTTGTTTTATGTTTATATATTTATCACTGCTTTTTTATTTCTTATTAATTAAGATTTTACTAATTTGATTAAAAGAAAAGAAAATGAAGGCAAAATAGGTTTTTGTCATTAATTTATTATTTAAATTAAGAATGATAAAATAATATAGAATCATGCCACGTCAGAAAAAATAATCCGATCAAGCTTTTTTGGATCTTTTTTTGATAAATTGGTTGACTTAGCATATATGATTTGAAGACGACCAATTTCACGTACTTTTTCTGAAATGTGCTCAATAATGGACCAAAATAAATCCCAATTTTAGTTTTCTAAATTGGCCAATTTAGTAGACATTGTTTGATGGTGGTCAATATCACATATCTTTTCTGGAATGTGGCCAAATAGTGGACCAAAAATGAATTTTTTTTTTTCCTCAAAAACCTCATGAAATGATTTGAAAATATACAAATCTGAAGGAATGATCATCGGAGCAAGTGTTGACTGTAGTATGATTAAAGAAGTTGAAAGCATATTTTCCTACACCGACCTTGAACATTGTTTTAATTTTCGATACCATGATATTTGACAAAATATAAAGATTACCTACAACAAATATGGTCTTAAATTTCATAATATAATTATTTGGAACTATTGCGTGAATAGCATCACCTTAAAAATTACAAATGAGTTAAAATAATAATTTAAATGTAAATATATATAAAAACATAAACAGAAATAGGTACAATTGTCGTGCAGAACGATCTTTGAAAATGAAGTTGCAACTAAAAGGTTTAGTACTCCTGCCATTTGCATTAACGTCATAAGCCCTCAAAAGACGTAGTTTGAGAGTCCACTGCATTTTGGTGGGATTTAGATCTTTAACCAGTGAAAAGATCGGTTCCATTGGAGAACAAATATAATGAGTTGGGTAATTTACTTGTCCATTTGATTGTATGAACTCTTTGTATGGTTTTTCTCAACTGTGTGAAAATCTATAGTGAGAGAGTTATTCTATATATAAGATTTGTAATAATGAATAAATAACGTAAAATGTGTTAATTAGTGGTACACAAAATTGATTTTCCTTGTGAACTTCTTAGCACCATTCCATTACATGTAAATCATTGATTATAATTTAAATTATTCAATTACATGTGTGTATCGGATTTAATGAAAGTAAATTATTGGTTGTAACTTAAATTATTACTACTAATTTATTTAATTGTGAAATATATCTAATTGACAACACGATAATTTGTTAGGGTAAAAACACTTATTTGAGTTTCATAAGAGCCCTTATAATATTATGATATGTAAGACTTATGTTATAAAAGTAAAGTAAGTAATTAATTGTAGCTTAAATCATGGTGAGACTAATTAGTTCTTTCCAAAAATCTAGTTAATTATGATGAAGGTTACTGATTTTAACCTGAAATTTTTGTTGAAAATATATTGATGAATAATTTAATTGTGAGACTCTCTAAATCATTATTGAAAACAACAATATTTTTTGTCATCAGTGAAATAAAATAATATTTTTCAACCAATATAATTAACATATAATAAAGTTATATCCATATTAGGTATAATCATAGTGGGACTTTTCTCATATTTTCCTACCAATAATATTTCATATTTAGTATAATCATAGTAGAACTTTTTCTAAATACCATATTTGGTTAAAACGTTTAAGTCAAAAACAAAATTACCACAGTACTTTAACACCAAATGATCATCAGCAACAATATTATTCGAGTAGATAAATTTATCGAAATCATCAATGAGATACACGTTTCGATCAATCGTTATCATCTTTATAGACCATATGTACCCATGATAATTACGTAGTTGGACAAAAATAGGCAGATCGCCTTGAAAGTATGATGAGAGTAATTTGGAACATACTGCAAAAAAATATATACATTGTATGGTTATTAGAGGGTCGTTTTGAATTGTAAGAAATCCATGATGTGAATGTTTTTTTGAAAAATCTAACTCATATTTTATTAGAGGAAATCTTTTCCTGAGATTTCTCAATCGTCGCTGCAGAAAACTTCTGAAAAAATAAATAAAACTCAATTAATGATTCGTAAATATAATATTATACTACCAAGAATAATAGATACATGTATTAAAAAATTTAAAAAAAACATATATGGATAAAATGTTTAACATAACTAAAAAAAATCTCCAAAAAAAAAAGAATTTGGAACCACAAATATCATAAAATGATAAATTATGCTATAATTAGTATCAACTTTTTAGTTATTCCTAATTATTAATGATACTAAATAAATAAAAAAATGCATGTTTCATGTCCACTGTAATCATAATGGTATGATGTGAAATAGCATTATGTTAATCATGCGAAACTTTATAATATTTTGATAAATAAAAGTCAAACAAATTTAACACATAATAACCAATTTTGTTTCTTGATATCTCACAAGTGTGTGCTTTGGGATATAAACTTGTGGCTGCACGTTCGACTCCATTAAACAAATAAACATGAGCACTGCATAAAAAGGATACAGAATAAAATTATTATCAGTTAAAGTAGTTAGTATCACAAAAGTAGAAAAAAGATTAAAAACATCCAACTAATCAATTTGTATGAAAAAACATGAATACAAACAAACAAACATGTATACAATTTACATGTCACACCTTTGATAATGGGGGATCTATGATGTAAAGTTTGTTTTCTCATATTTTGAGATTTATAGTAGAAGCAAGTATTATTCTACCAAATGGAGAATGGTATTATGTTGAAAATCAAGGAATTGATTTACATTGAATTTTGACTACCAAATTGAGATTATTATTACAAAAGCCAAATCTCATTGCATTCAATACATTAAAACATGTATTAATTGTTGGAGTATAGAACATGTATTAATTGTTGGAGTATAGATGTGCAATACGAACTAATAATAATGATAATAATAATAACAATAACAATAATAATAATAATAATAATAATAATAATAATAATAATAATAATAATAATAATAATTTATTTTTGTATTATTATGATTACCAACTAATTTGGATTTAAAAAAAAACACTAAGTTTTTATCATGGGTTAGATACGTTAATAATATGGTGAAATACTTGGTCAAGTTTGATTTTCATTTCATATATTAATTATTGCAATATATTTTTATTTTTTTAATAATAGATACCAAATTGAATTTTGACTGTTGTTACCAAATCTCAATATATGGAATATATACTAAATCGAAAATTGAGGAATTTATTCGTACTGAATTTTTTTTTTACCAAATTAACAATATTATTACAAAAAAGTTCATCTTTTATCATGGGCAATTTTACCAAACGTATACATCCACAATTGAAGCAATATGACAAAAAAAGAGGTTACCAAATATATAACCACAATTAAAGAAATAAAATTAATTAAAATGAAGAGAAAACAATTAAAACCAAAGCGTAATAAAGAGAAGAAAATTGAAAAAAATGTAACTTTTCATATGCGGGAAAACTATGATTTTTCACAACATTATTCACATTTTTCTCCAATTGTTTCTCTCTCCTGCAAACTTCCTCTTATATATATATATATATATATATATATATATATATATATATATATATATATATATATATATATATATATATATA
>BMAC01000756.1:432726-460543 GCA_014905375.1 Phtheirospermum japonicum
TTATTATTGTTCTTGGTGTTTACTTGTACTACTTATAATTTGGATTATTTACTTATCTAATATTTCGATAAAGGTTTAGTAAATTTAATTATAACTTGAACAATTGATATATCTAGAACCTTCTCGTTGCTCACTCTCTCTGTTAATACTCATAATTTTAATCCTATGTTAAGATAACGGTTGGCTTCGAACACACATATTGGTATATCTTACTCTTGCTTCATATGTCCACTACCTTAATTCGACATTTTTAAATTAACAAACAACAATAATTCTTTCTACGTTACTGTGATTTTGTAGGGATGATTTATTTGTGGGAAAATAAGTGATCACTATTGAATCATATTTCTTATTGATTCATGGTTTTTTTTTATAAGTAATTTAATATAAAAAGAATTATGGAGTAGTTCGTTTATTTAACTTATTATTGTTCTCAGTGTTGTATTTTTCTTTTATTATATTTTGCCTAATTTAATTATATTATGGAGTAGTTCGTTTATTTAATTTATTAGTATGGTTTTGGAAACTTACTAAATTTAAGAGTTCTGTATCTACCGAATTTATTGTATTTTCTATTATTATATTTACCTAATAATTTTTTTCTTTTTTTTTATATATATTTACCTAATTTAATATTTTTCTTTTATTATATTTTGTCTATTTCAATTTTTCTTATTCTTCTAATATAAATATTTAAGAATTCATATATAATTAGAAAAAAAAATTAAATTACCTATTTTAATTAAAAGATAAATTATTTTTATGATAATGTTAATTACAAAAAAATAAATTATTTATTAATAATCTAAATAAGTTGTATTTATAATAAAGGTTAAAATATTTGTCACTGCAAAAAAACATGGAAATGCTGACGATAGTTACCCGTCAGCAAACGAATGCTGACGTGCATGACCAATCGCGGGGCGAGACCCTCCTCTGTAAGTTGCCGTCGGGATTCCTAATTTTTTTTAATTTACCGACGGACTTTCAGCCCGTCGATAATTAGTTAAACAAATAAAAAATAATAATTTAATTTTATAGACGGCTTCCATGTCCGTTGGTAAACAATATGTATATAAAAAGATTTGTATATAGTACATGCATGGAAAGCCGATGAACTATTTGCGTTTGGTGGATGTTGTTGTAAGCAGTGAGTTTGCGCACATCGTTTACTAAATTCTTAAGTCCGGCTTTGTACACTTCAACTAACTTATCAGATTCTAGTTATTTTTTCTGTTTCAACTCATCGATAATTTTATTAGCCTCAGTCAATTTCTCGATCGTCTTAACAGCATTCGATTTTCTCGTGAGTCAAATTCTCGATCTCTAAACTCATTGTTACAATCATATTGTGCCCTGTTTTTGGCGCTTGATCAGTTACCCGAGTATCGAACAAATAGTTAATCTCATTATTAATTAGAGATTTATAAACATGAAAATTTTAATTTAATAACAAATCAAGCATTTGGCACACGATTGAGAATTTGATCATAACAATTTTATGTATTTCTCCCTGGATTTTTTGAAAAGCTGGGGTGATATGGAAACATGAGTATATTGGTTCTTTTGTTGGACTAGTTATTATTAATAGTGGTTGTTGTTTCTAGTTATCTAGGTTTTTTTATATAATCATATCTTATGATTACATTTCAACTAACTCATCAGAACTCTAACAATGTGTGTTTGGATATCTAAAATGCTCTACCTTTTGTTTTTTTTCTTCTTTATCTATAAAAACTGAAACATTCCAAAGGTCAAGTCTACTCCTTTTACTTTGCTTTATACTAAAATTAAGATATTTTCATCTTCCCATCAGAAAAGTTCATTTTTTAAAAAAGAAATAAATATATTAAATTATTTTTCTTTGATTTAAGAATTGCTATTTCTCCTTATATTAAGAATCACTTTCTATACTTCTACTTATTAGAACGTCGGTATTTTGACTGTTATATTTACTACTTATGCTTAGTAAATGAAAATTTGTAAACATAATGCAGGAGTCGAAACTGTATGGTGTCCATTTTATAGAAATAGATTTCGGGGGCTGGACAAAATTAAACAAGCAGGCACACCATCTTTTTTTTTATTTGTTTATTATTGTTGTAGTTTTATATTTGGAGTAACTCTTAAGTGTGTGTAAAGTGTGAGAAAAAAGTCATTTTTGTTTCAATAAACATGTTGGGTTGGTGTATAGACATGAAGACATTTTAAAAAATTGTATAGCCAATTTGAACTTATTGAGAATTAGGAGACCTAAATGTTTCAAGATTATTTGTTTCAATGTAAAATATAAAATAAAATAGTAAATGTGGTATATAATGAGTTTATTTTTCAAAATTTAAAGTGAATAATAATAATTCTACTTTTGAACTTGATAAATTATTTCTCGGCATCTAATAATATCGTGTATAAGGTAATTTTTCAAAATTTAAAGTGAATATTTTTTTTTTCATTTTGTATTTAATGTCCACTTTTTGAACTTATGTTTAACATAAATTTTATACTTTTATGCTTTTCTTATCAATGCCCTCGTAATTACGAGTTTTTAACTAGTTCTAATTATATAGTTATGCATATTATATGCTTGGCAATAAGATTATGAGTCATTTTTAATTATATATTTGAAATTTATACCTAATATATAGTGCTTATTTTTAACTGATTTTAGCGATATTCGCTTTGTAGTAATAATCTACTATATATTTAATACTTCTTAAACATGTTAATTAGGTTAATTTAATTATATTAATATACTATTATTTTATATTTAATATTCTAAAAATCTATTTTCATATGGTCTAATATTGTCTTCCATAATTAGTAGAGTACAACTGAAAGTAGAGTGAGAATATTCTGCATAAATATAATGATTCTTAATTATATGATAAACAAGTATAATGGTTCTTAATTATATGATATACACGAGCATGTTTTATCGAGATATGATTTTCAAATATCCTCCATTTTGTTAATAGTGTTAACTATTAATGATGAGGTGTCGGCGTGAGAGTGTTTTAAGGCTGATGTGGTCCAATCAGAATCTCCCAAAAATGACGTGTTGGCTTGTGGTTTATATGAGATTTATTTTGGGATGAGGCCAAAATTTTGACCCCGTATAAATAAATTATTTTTTTTTATTTTTGTTAATTTTGTATCCCACCTTTTTTCACGCAGCAGTTCATGTATCTTTTTTTTCTTCTTCTTTTCTTTCTCCAGAACACAACCCTAAAAAAGCCAAAAAATTATATGGATCCGACATCCAGAACAAACCATCACAATTTTTTAGATCTGGAAAACCCTATTCTTTCTTTTGTTTTTTAATTTTTCTTTTCCTTTTATTGAGTTCAGTTTGGATTGTCGATTCCCGTCCAAGGCATGCTCACGGAAATCAATCGGCGAGATTTTTGCCCAAGTCTCGCAGAATCACGGCGTATCTGAGACGATTCTGAAGCTTCAAGATTCACGTTAATCGCCTTCGAGATGAGATGAAGAAGATCGATGCCTTCAAACGCGAGCGCTCTCTCTGCATGCGATGGTTAGATCCTTTCTCCTTTTCCTGTTTCCTTCCATTTTTGTGTGCTTTTTCTCTCTCYAKATTTTACGRTTCTATTTTTGTTTAAATTTACGGTCATCAGATYTRGACGATTGAATAACATTGTGTTTTTRGAGAAGATTGAACCTGGTTGTTACAGAGCTGGAAGCGGTTATCCGGTGAATCGATTGGGTGTGCAGAGTGTGAGTGAAGGGTTCACGGGCCTTGAATTCGCCGCAGGCATTCCAGGTACTGTTGGTGGTGCTGTTTACATGAATGCTGGTGCCAATGTTCAGGTAAAATTCCATTTGTTAATTTAATTTGTACATTTTATGAAATTAAACTAATATAAGGGCCAATTTYTTTTATTTAAATTAAAAAAATATCGAATATGTACTTTTATATATATAATTTGGTTGTGAAATGGTAGATCTTGAAGATATGATTAATTTGATATATCATATCATATTCATCTAAAATAGACAAGAAACAAAAGGTTAGAATGATTTAATGAAGTTTTTGGTATTAAAAAGCCACACGACAATTTCAGGACTTTAGAAACCTCGAATATCCATTATTAGGTTTGCTTATACATGATGATGGTGATGATGCACAACTTAAATGGCCGTATTTCATCTTTTTTGACATATTGAAGGAAACAGCTGGTGCAGTTGAAAGCATCGAGATTATCACAACCAAAGGAGAGTATAAGACTATAAAAAGACGTGACCTCAGTTTCAGCTATCGATCATCGCCTTTTCAAGACATGAACGACTTGGCATCCATAACTACTGTCACCTTCCGACTCAAGGTCTCACAGTCAGCTAAGAAAAAGCAGCAGGGATACTTAAAGAGGTTAATCATTGCATTAATTAGTATTTCTATTGTATATGGGGAGTGTTTGCGAACACTAATTCAAAAAAAAAAAGAGAGATTCTAATTCTGCTTTTGGTTTGGATTTTCGTTTGCCTTGATAATGGTAGAATTGTGCGCTTTTATTTAATTGTTATTAAATTCTCATTTATTGATATTTTAGGATTTTTCCTTTTTTTTTTAAATTGCAGCGATTGTAGCAGCGGAGGAGGAATTAGCTCTGCACAAAAAATCAAATGCGGAGCCAGTTTTGGAAGAATTCATACCATTGAAGAAAAGCTGTAAGGATGAACAAATCGACAGAGTTGAGGTTGATAGTACAAAGAAGGATATTAGCTGCAGAGATAAAAATGAATTGGATGAGCTCCGTGCAGTTATGAAACTCCGATTCCGATTTAAACAACAAACTCACCTTAAAACTCGATAACAACAAAAAGGTATAAATAAATAAACAGAATTTGTTCTACAATGATGTGCTGCTTGTGCTTTCATTTACTTATTATATTGTGTTTTCTGTTTTAATTGATAGAGAGCAGCAGAAGAAGAAGTGAAACAGCCGGCAAAGGATAATTTATTTCATAGTATTAAAAACAGGACAGTGGTGCCTCTTAAAGGATGTATGAATTTTCCGGTGAAGATTTGTATGAATAATTTTTTTTGTAGCTATTGCATTGGCCTTTGAAACAACAGGGAGATTAAGGGAAGAAAAAGTACTTATGGAGAGGTAATGTTAATATTTAAGCACTAAATGAGGAAGAAATCTACATGGTTTATATTGAAGAATAACAGAGCCAGAGTAAAAATGCTACATGTGTTTTGATACTAAATTGATATATGCTAATAATAACTATGTTTTATTATAGTAGATTGCTGCCAGCATGCTTTACATTACCAGAGTAAAAAAGCTCATCTCTAGCTAGCCAATAAAGATCGATGGTTCTCAAGCTATGGCTGAGCTTGATAAGGCCAAAACTCAAGCTGTAACCTCGATTGTGCCTTTAATATTTTTTTCTCAAAAGTTTTTTAAGGTTTTTCTAGATTAATAAGTTTTTCCTGAATTTTTTTAATTACAAACAGGCACTTATCTTTCAATAGATAAGTTTTTCAATATTTAAAAGTTGCCCAAAAACTATTGCCTAATTATAAACAGACCCACTTATATTTACCCATGATTTTTTCAACATTTTGGTAATTGCTCTTGAAAGTTTTTCTTAGTTGCAAACATACCACTATCTTTCTATTTACAAATTTCTAATATTTCATTTGATTACCCCTGGAAATCTCCTTCATATCAAAGAGACCCACATAGCTTTCAATTTTCAAGGTTTTCACAAGTTTTGATCGATTCACAAGATTTTTTCAATTTGTTTCCATAGAATTTCTGCTTCATTATTAATCATTCTTTTATTTATTTATTTGTAAATCCATAATTATTTTGCATGTCGATTTCGTTCGCTAATTCTTTAGCTTTATCCTTTATAAAATTTTGCAGGCCTACATTTTTGGAATAACAATAAAGCAGAATTTCTGAGACCAATCAGTTCAAACAGGTTATCTCTCCGATATTTTGTTTATATCCTTTTGATTTATTTTGTTTGTTGGAATTCTAAAAATCATGTATTTTATTAGCCTTGATTTCATTTGGGGTTGTTGACTTTAAATCTAATTAGGTTGAACTAATTAATTTAATTTTTATAATTCCTTTATATGCAATGAAAGAATTTCATTTGCTATAATTTCTATAAAAAAAAAGAGAGAAAGAGAGAGAGAGAGAGAGAGAGAGAGAGAGAGATTATTAGCCTTGATTTCAATTGGGGTGTTGGAGATCTATTCAGTTTTCTCAATTGTCTGTCTTTTATGATTGTAAACGGGTTTTTTTTTGGTGTAATTTCTCAATAGTATTTTTTATGATATCATTTTGTTCTACTAGAATGAGGAAATGTTTGATTAACGACTTATATAGTATAACTATTTATGATTTTCCTTTTTTATAAAAATCGATTCATGGGTGAGATGCTAAAAAGAGTGTGGGGGATTGGGTAAACTTGGAGTGTTGCAGGTGATTTTGTGTGTGTGTGTGTGTGTGTTCGTGGGGATTTGATTAATCGAGTGACAGGACAAAAAGGTGAAATAGTATTTAGGGAGGTATGATATTATAACTAAACTAGAATTGTTTTTTGAAAAGAGATAAAATTAAATAAAAATAAAAGAAATTAATCTGTAACCCCTTATCATGTCCATATGGCTACTAGATAGTAGCTAGGGGGTGGGGTGTATATATGTATTGTGTGTGTGTATGATGAGAGAGAGGAGAGGAGGAGAAATAAATGGGGTATGTGAATTGTTTTGAATATGCGTGCGTGTGTGCATGAGGAGATGTGTGCAGGTATTCCTATATATGTCAGTGAAGAAAATGAAAGGGAAGGAACAGAAAGTTGTTTTAGGAGAGAGAGAGAAAGGGCCTTTTGGGAGAAAATGAGATTATTTTTATCTATTATGAATTTTCACCATGGATCGAGAAAGYTGATTCATATTTCATATGTCARCACAGTACAAGATAAAATAATAATCGTATGGACAGTGAGACAAGGTAAATCCTTTTKCTATAATTTTCTTTTTTCTTTTTTTTTTCTCAGTTACCTCCCTGATATTCAGTCTCCCTCTGCAGCTGGCCCGTCAATATATCACCTAGCCTGAGGCCCGACTTGGAGTAGAGCAAGTGGACGGCCACGAGTTCTTGGAGGTGTTGGTTCTRTTCGACGATCCAACACTGGAACAGYTCTTGACAAGTTTGGTGACTATTATGAGTTGTGTTTATACTGAGATCCTTAGTGGGCCAAAATCCAGGTTTAACAACTCTCCAAATATACAAGTTTCGAGGGGGGTAGGGGTGAATTAATGTGTTTCTATTTCTGATCAATTTCTGTTTTATTTAAGCCAGATTGCGACAAGCTTTTTTAGGTGGCGATAAGCTTTGTGTACTACAACTGCTTTTTTAGGTGGCGGTAAGAGCCACGATTCTGCAATTTTTTATTTTTTTTTTTGCACAAGTTGGCCATTTGTGATCTACGTGCTCTAACTTAAGGGAGGTTTATTGTGATATTTTTTAGCATACATCAAAATATACTATTTTTTCACTTTCTGTTTGGTTGTGTTATTATTTTTAGAAAAACATGGGGTACTAAAAGTGAAAATAGAGTATAATTTAGGTAATAAAATTTAAATTATCTCTTTCGTGTTTTTTTGTTTTGTTTTTTTTATGTTTTGCAGTATTTTTTACTAGAAAATGATGAATTAAGTTGATTGATTTATTATGTAAACAGGGAGGAACTGAGAAATTTCTCCGAATAAATAGTTCGATTTGAGAATCGTTGTAAAGATCCTTAGTGGCACAACTTGAACCGTTATTTCGAGATGTTTATTGATTTATTTAAATAAACTTTATCAGTGTCTTTTATGCTTAGAAGTAGTTTTTGATTTTCTCTGAAATAATGACGACATTTCTGCTTTAATAGACGTTGCAGTGATCGTAACCCCATGAAACAGTCGAAGGAGGTAGACGAATCAATAATGCTCCAAATGTTGACTTTATTACAACTTACAGTTGTTAGTGTATATATGTAAGTTGTATTTTTCTTGAAAGTAATGAAGTTTTTTTTTTTTCTTAAAACAAAATCAGTTTTAATTATTCAATTACTTCCTTATGCAGGAGTTGTACCAAGACCTTCACACATTGGACATGATCGAACAAGAGTATCAGTGTAAGCTTTTGAATCTAAAATTCAATCCCGCACAAAAGGGTAAACACTTGATTCTTATTTGTATTTTTGTTTTGTGCAACAAATCCCGATTAGCTTCAGTATTACTTTTGCATTTTGTGGTGTATCCATAGAAAATAAATTTTATGTTTTGTTGATGTGTTGTTTTGTAGGTGACAACAGTGTCATGAGCCTAAACCTTTGGCTATGGAAATGAAAATCCAAAAGAAGCAAGTGAAAAACTTAAAGAAGAAATTATTGTGGTCCAGAAATATGGAAAGGGTTAGTTTATTGTTTTGTATTGATATTTTGATAAAAATAATAATATTAATGTTGGAAAATTATAAAAAGAAGTTGGTAAGTGTTTTTCGATTTGTGTTGTTCTGTATTGTTTTTTAACAAATCGTCCAGATTAATCTGAAATCGCATGAGTTTAAAGAATTTTACAGTTCTGGAAAATTATTTCGACGTCATGTTTTTTTTGAATTTTTTTTCGGTGGTTTAAAAACACCACTTATCTGTCTATTTTAGGAATAGAACAGATCTATTTGAAATCAAATATTTTAGTTCCTTATTTTATTTGTATTGTTTGGATGATTGCATTGAAAAKATATTGAATTAKTAATTTTTTGAAAAATGAATTCAGAAAAATTGTTTTGTGTTTGTTGGTTGGTTGAAAATATTGATCAAACACCACTTCGAAGTTGGTTGGTTGAAAATATTGAAAAGATATTGGTTGAAAATCAAACACCACTTCGAAGTTTGTATTCTGTTTGTCAGTTGGTTGAAAATATTGATCTTTAGCAGTTTCTGAGTTGTTTAAGTGTTGAATATAGCTTGAATCTTTATAGTTCTGTGTTTTACTAAAGATCAAATAATTGGAAATTGTTCTGTTCCGTCTCTTCTGTATATAGCTTGAATATTTACTCAGAAAAATTGTTCTGTATTTTACTGTATATATAGAAGCAGTATATAGTATCCGTTTTCGTTTTTACTTTATATGTGCCAATTAATTATTCAAATAATCATTATATTTTTAAAAAATTTTTTTTTGCAGTTTATCCCTCCAATGGTTGCACGTTTGATCATTATATTCGTTTTTGTTATTTTTTCTGACTTTGGTGTTTATATTTTAGCAAATAATACTCTTCCGTTCTAATTTTAATGTATTATCAAGAAAATTAAAATTTGATTAGTGAACTTGAATAGTAGTATTTCTGTATTTTAGTTTATAATCTCTTTGACAATTCTATTTCATTTGTATAATAGAATTCAAATTTTAGAAATTGGATTTCCCAATCATGTTTTAAATTAGAATCCATAATGCCCATACACAGTGATTGTCTATTGAGATGCTTAAAAGGTAAGATCGTTTATATCTAAACTTAATTTGAATACTAATATTAATATAAATTCCTATATATATACTTTGACTCTGACAAATTTAATTTACAATAAATCAGCGAATGAGATTAAGAAAACAATTACACACACTTGGTTCCTTAACATGAAGTATTTTTAACATAAATTGTAAATTGGATAATAAATTCAATTTGTAATATCCAATTACAAATTTCAGTTATATAATACATTGGTTAATGGTTAATATCAACCATTTATGTCTATAATGAGGTCAAATTGTACATAAATTATGGAAAATCAACGAGATAGTAGTAGGAAATCGTGTAAAAATAAATTCCCATATAACTACAATTTATTCCATAACAGAAAATATAATGTAGATTTAAAAACGAATATAACAAATATACAATCTAAACTTAATTTGAATACTTAGATTAATATATATTTATTTAAGGATACTTTAACTCTGATCATTTAATTCACAACAAATCAACGAATGAGATTAAGGAAATATTTATGTAGACTTGATTCCTTAACGAGAAGTATTTTAAACATAAATTGTATATTTGGTAATAAATTAAAATTTTAATATCCAATTATATAATACATTAATTAATATTAAACTGCAAAGTTTATAATGAAGTCAAATTGTACATAAATTACGGAAAATCGACGACATAATAGTAGGAAATCAGTGTAAAAATAATTTTCAAGAAAATTCCAATTTATTATCAATCAGAAAATAAATTGAAAATAAATAAGACGAATGTACAATCTAAACTTAATTTGTATACTTAGATTAATATAAATTTATTTTTGGATATTTTGACTCTAACCATCAATTTTCCAAATCAATGAATGAGATTTAGAAAATATTTATATACACTTGGTTCCTCATAAGTATTTTTAACATAAATTGTATATTGGATAATTCATTCAATTTGTAATATCCAATCACAATTTCATTTATATAATACATTAATTAACATCAAACTGATATATGTTTATAAGGAAGTTAATTTGTACATAAATTATGGAAAATCAACGAAATAGTAGCGGAAAATCGGTCAAAGCATTGATTGACATATAACTACAATTTATTCCAGAATATAAAATAAATTGAAAATAAATATAGTAGGAATATTAAATCAGTTATGAATATCAAATCACAGATTACGATATCATATGTGATGTATCTTGAAAGATTACGATTGTATATTAATTATTTTCATAATGAATGACGTGTTTGTATAATCAATTGATTTGTAGAAGATCACAACGTATGAAGTACATTCGATTTTTATGCAATAATATATTTTATTAATGATTATGAAATCAATTCGGATATATTGTATAATTTGAATCCAATATATCTATTACACAATAGGCACACACTCCAATATCACCAGTATATGATCCGAATCTTATTTTAGAAAATTCTCCTAAAAACTGGGATATAAACCAATATTGCTGTATAAATAATAATTAGAAACCTAAAAAATTGTTCTAAGCATCACTAATACAAGTAAATTAAGGTTAAATGAAGCAGTGTAATTTATAGTTCCAAATATATATATACACACGCTTCTTTTATTTTTTCGATTTAATATTTTCTCATGTTTAATTCTAATTTCTAAGTCTCTTGAATATTTTAATCTCTTCACTCTACGTGTAGTATGACAGATGAAAATTCAAGCAACAAAATAGAATTATACGAAAGGCCCTACTACGGAGGAAGCAATTTGATGGTAATTTTTCTATTATTACTATGTTTATATAAAATTATTACACTAATATTTTAGTTATATATTGAATGTATTTATTATTTCATGGTAACTAATAAATCAAATGACATCACAAAATCAATACAAGGCCATAAGAAATTTGACTTCGCCACACGTTAATATTGGTGGACAGACAAAGTTTACATTACTTAAATTAACTATTATTCATCATCTAATAGTTATTTGATTGAATATTAAATACAAGACCAAATCATATTTATTAATAATATAGTTCCCTCTTCCTTAAATACATTTAATTGATTACAATTCCTAAATTTTATGTCGCTAAAAATCTTCCCATTGACTTGTATCGATCCTTTAAAAAACCAAATAACCTTTTATAATTTTATAAATATATTCTTTATGTAACATAACTTGCTGAGTATAATAAATAAGGAATGATATCAAATATAGGGATTATCAATTAAAATCAATTATCGAGTATTTTCCTTGGCTGGAGAGTTCATTAATATTGAAAAAATATATTAATAAAAAATCTATTAGTATTAGTATTTTAAAAATTTTATAATAATTATATTTGGTAATTTAAGTATAAATGGGATAATATATTTAACATAATTAATTATTGTACCCAATATATAATTGGTAAGAATAAAATTCCCACATATTTGTTTCGTAATCATTCCTCATATTAATAAGGGAAAAAAACTTTTTGCCCCTCAGACTATTTCGATTTTCACAGTTTACCATACGAACTTTTTTTTTTGGGACAAACCACCATCTGAACTATGCGTTTTTTGCAACTTACCCCCTTAAATCAGAATTTTGGTGGTTTTGGATACCAAATCCGATTTGTTAAGGTTTTTTTGGAAACGTCACTCCTTTTTTTAATCCTCCCCCTTTCTCCGCCCTAATCTACCATTTCTACAATGATAACGGCATGACGGACATACTCTCCATGGCGAAAAAGATCAGCAACGACATTTCGCGGTTTAAAGAACCGTCGTGCCGTTATCATTGTAGAAATTGTAGATTAGGGCAGAGAAAGGTGGAGGATTAGAAATAAGGAGTGAAGTTTCCAAAAAAAAACCTTAACAAATCGAATTTGGTATCCAAAACCATTAAAATTCTGATTTTAGGGGGTAAGTTGCAAAAAACGCAGAGTTCAGATGGTGGTTTGTCCCAAAAAAAAGTTCGTATGGTAAACTATGAAAACCGAAATAGTCTGGGGGGCAAAAAGTTTTTTTCCCTATTAATAATTTATATACTTAAACTAAAATATTTATACCAAATATATACTAATTCATAAAATCAAAAAATTATAATTCTCATAGGGTTAAACTTCATATATATTCTCAGAACGACATATTATTTCGATTTTAATTATATTTCGGTCTTAATTATATTTTTGAAATTTACAAGAATTTACAATAATCCTCATAATTTTAAAATTTACAAGAATTTCGGTTTTAATTATATTTTTTTATCTCTCGAATGAATATGATAACCTTATAAAATATATATTTGATATCCCTCAAGGGGTCCTTAATATTTTCACAATCTCGGTTATCTTCGGGTTTGAACGTCACATTAAGGGTAATTTACTATATTTAACAACTAATCCCGTGGATTGCATGTATAAATGCACTCGAACACTATTCATTATGAAAAATGATGTAATATAAATAGAAATATATCAGAACTTGAACGATTTTTATATTGGAACGAGACGCCACATAAGTTTAAAATACAATCATACTTTAAGATTTTTTATTTTATTTTTATATCTATCACTAAATCTTTCAAAGAATCATTATAAAACTCGCGTACAATGCACAAGTCATCTTTATTTCACAATATTGATAGTTAAGAGCATAAAGGGTTGGGAATTATTTGTTTCGACGAAAATGATATCATTTTAAACAAAACAACTAATGTAGCGTAAAAATCTCAAAATATAAAGTGGACAATATTTTTTTATTTTTGATATAATAATTTACATTCTTAATTATTTTTTTGATAAATTTCATCTGTTTTAACATTTTTTATATTTGCCCGCGATTTTCGCGGGCTTTTCACACTAGTATATATATATATATTATATATATAATATATATATGTGTGTGTGTGTGTGTGTGTGTGTGTGTGTGTGTGTGTGTGTGTGTGTGTGTGTGTGTGTGATTCTTACAACTTTATTAAAATAAATTCGCGAGCTTTTCACACTAGTATATATATATATATATATATATATATGTGTGTGTGTGTGTGTGTGGTGTGTGTGTGTGTGTGTGTGTGTGATTCTTACAACTTTATTAAATAATTTAAATTGTATTCTACTATTAAGGGAGAGGATATGTAGTGATATGTTATGTTTGCAAATAGAATACAAACCATTGCATTATTTTAATCAAATATATTGCAAAGTTAGTATAAAAAAAAGGTGATAATACACTTATTTAACTTGCCAATATGAATTGTATTAATTGATATATTGATTAATTAGCTAATTTGATATAAATATGTATATATAAAAGTTATACCATCTTGATTGATTGATATATATGAATATTTTTTAATTATTTAAAATCTTAGGGGTATATGCCCTTAGTGCTTGATAATTAAGAAAACGTGTATATCACAATTACTTAATTTGATTTTAGATTATAATTTAATGAATAGGCCATTAATAAATCTCATTGACTATAATTAGTATTTTTTTTAAAAAAAATTATCATTCAATATTTAAGGAAAGAATAAAAACTAGAAAAGTTATCAAACTATTGAAGGAAAAGCACAATTAGTGTGCATTCACCGATAAGTATCTGATGTAGAAAAATTTAGGTATTTGTTATCTTTATGTATCATGGAAACATGTATTTAATGCCCCTATATAAAGACAGTCTTTGATAAATAAGAGAACCCTAATTTCTACCGTCTCCATCATCTGTTTTGTATCTTCTTCTATTATGCTTTTCTTTTTATACGTTATCAACACGAAACTCTAATAGAGTGATCGACAAATAAGCCTCCATAACCAAATCAACAATTATAGAATTTTCGTACGTCGAGAATCTAACTGTGCTGTAATTTTGAAAAGTCGTTTCCTCACTTTTCAACCATTGGATCGCATTACAATTTTTACAGAACATTCATGACCTATTGACTTATGTTCTGAATGGTGGAGATTGGATTTGAAGACATGAAGAAGTATATAAAGAATTCCGAACAAAGCAGATTTTATTTTCGAAAATTTCTGTTCATCGTTTTTTTAAATACGAATTGGGCATAATAGAACCGTTGGATCAAGACAAATATTGGATATATTATTTTGAGAATATAGAATTTCAATCTGAACGGTGGAGATATTAATATGTGGTCTGAAGAATTATATAATGAATTTCGAGTAGAGTTGATCCTGTTTCCTAAAACTATTTGCTCAGCTTATTTAAAAAATCCAGTTACGACCAACCTAACCGTTGGATGAAGCTGGATTTTGAATATAATGTTCAAAACACATAGTGGTTAAATCTGTACGGTGAAGATCGGGTTTGAATCTCCATGTCATCAGAAAGAGGACAAACCTATTCCAAAAACAAAATTAGGAAAGAATCGTGTCTTTCCTTGAAGGTAAGTCGAATTACCCTATTATTTATTAAATGCAACTAATAAATATTTTTTTATATGTATATATGGATTGATATGTATTATTGTGCATTCTTATACAAAGTATGTCTGTGTATACATGTTACATATGATTATATGCATGTGATGTTATGTACAATATTGACAAATATGAAATTTTGCAAGATATTGCTAGAGTGCATAATATATTATTACTTATGCTTTTAGATGATTTCTTATTTAGAAATCGTAAATAAAGTTATTTACATGATAAGATGAGAGATTGATCATGATTTTGCCAATATATTTAGTTAATCATGATTTTCGATGAATTGATAGATTCATGTATGTGGTAATTCTCCATGAGTTGATAGATCATGTGTATGTTGGTAGTTCTCTTCAAGCGGATTTTATAAGCTACTTTCAATATATGTATTATTGATTGGACATTCGCATATTTTCATGATAATAAAAGTGATTGAACGATAAAGAATTGTATAAATAAGCCTTGTGACAAAGTATATTCACATAATATCAAAGAAAGAGATATTCTTCAAATTCATTATCTAAAGAAATTGATTGAACTAACTCAATCTAAATACAATTTAATATACTCAAGAGAAATTTAGTACTTCCATCATTGGTTTGATGTGGAAACTAGAAGAACTACAATTCAACTATAATATCATCCACCAACTCTTAACTGACAAAGAATTGTCAAACTAAACCAAAGTCAATTATCTAATGAATTTGAGAATTCATATTGAACTCAATTTTATGTCGGAAGTATATTTAGTTACAAACTTTCAATCAACTTTGTGATGTGCTCCAAATGAATATTTTGAAAATTAGGTCAATTCCTATATAGACCACTAGTGAACTGTTTTTTTCCCAAATAGACAATTGAGATTTCAACTTCCCACTTAATCCAAAATATTATATAAGAGTACTAAATTACCCTTTCTAACTATTTTATTTTATTTTTCAAAAATTCAGAACTACTCGTGTAAATTCTGAACTACTCGTGTAAATTTCAGAACTACTCATATAAATTCAGAACTACTCGTGTAAATTCAGAACTACTCATGTAAATTTTGGAAAACTACACACTACTTCACATAGTTTTTGGAAAATTACATACTACTTCGCATAATTTTTTCAGAAATTAGGTACTACTTTGCATAAGTTGCATACTACTTCACAAAATTTTTGGAAAACTACAAACTACTTTGCATAATTTTTGGAAAATTACATATTACTTTTCCAAAACCTAATAGGTTTCCCATTCGAATTGGAAAATTACATACTACTTTGCCAAAACCTAAGGTAATTTGCCTTGCATGTGGAAATCTGATTTGCAAAATTGTCGAAAACATTTTCTTAGTTAAATAGCTTTAATATATTTACACATTTACTTTGATTTCATTCGAACTCTACTTTCACCAGAAATTGATGATTGTGTTTTAATGCTGACTCGAAAACAATTAGAATCAAAACAGAAAGGACAACAATGGATACTTGCTGGAGTGGAGGGACATTAGAAATGCAAGCATGCAACTTGAATGTACAATATCTATATGATTTAGGCTCACTCTACAACTTAATACCATATCCAGGCAAAATCGCCTTGAGTTGAGTTTGTGCGCGGTCTCTCTCTCTCGTAAACATATTATTCAAGATGAAAAAAAAATTAGGAACCATCTTCTTCTCTTGTTTGCCCCGTGAGTCGAGTTTGCGCCTTGAGTTGAGTTTGAACTTCGTTCTTTGGGAGAGGAGAGAGAGTATGTGATGCAATATGTGTTGTGGCAATTCGGATATTCTGTCATCGGAACCATCTTCTTCTCTTATTTTCGCTGGCTGATTTTCCATGGTTAATCAACGGCCGAGTCTTTGGATATGAACCCTAAAAACCTTTGTAGAGTAAAAGCTTTTATTAAGTAATTATTGTAGGGTATTTTAGACAGTTTATATTATATTTTTGATTAAATGGGAAATATTTGGTTTATATGGGAATAAAAATAGTTAATGGATTATATGGTAGATAAGACTTATGTTTTGGTAGTATACGGGAATTTTCCCTTGAAGATTTTATGAAACACTACTTCCAAGCCTAAGAATTTAGTAAAAAGAATTTTATTTGCTTGCTCAAAATGGTCAATGACTTTGATATGTTGCGATTAAAAATATGTCTTACCATATGTGAAAAAGAAAGTCACTTTAAATGACAATAATAAATTGAGAGATACGATCTCACTCTATTTTTTTCCACTTGAGCAAACATACTGATGCACTTGTATAATATTAATTATGATAGTGAGTCGTTAAGAGACATGACATTATTATTCATAATACCAATGTTAGACCTCTGGATAAAGAAATTTCTTGAGGCTAACCABGATCGATTTGAATAGTGAAAATAACCTCAATGTAAAGGGGAAGAGACATGTTGATCCCTACCTATGTGGGAAGAATGAACCACAAGGTAAGATATGTAAGAAGTTCGTGATATTTATTGGTCATGGTAGAAGTCATGGAGGTTCCCCCAATAACCTTTCTTAGTCAATAGATATCCTCTATTTTGATTGATGAAAGTATAATCAATCATTCACATTAGACTATTGTATTTGGTTTTGAAATTTATTTTGAGTTAGATTTATGTGATGTGGCCTGATTTAATTATTTTTTGCTTATTGGTAAATTTTGTGTTTCATTCTAAATCATTGAATGTACTTGAGTTTATTTACCACACATTCACATACAAGTTTCATGATAAAGTTATTAGATATAATGTAATATATCTAGTAAATAATGTAAAATATTAGAATGAAAAGTATTTCATTGATCTCTGGAGGAATATGAGAATTTATCGATGAATAGACAATTATTCACTTAATTGATATTTATATGTGACAAAGTCTTGAGGCCTGGTGGCACATTGATTCAAGTCATAAAAGCTCATTATGGACCAAGAGCGAATGAACCTTGTTAAGTTTGATGATATTCATGTTGATGATTATCACTAAGAAGTACATTATGAGAATGGAACTATACTTTTAATTTATGGTTTTAGAGTCAATATAGTAATTTTACTTTACTACTTTTTGATCATTGAATCATAAGATATGACCAACAAAGAACTTTTGGACACGACTGACATGGATTCTTTGGTCATCGTGATATGATGGTCCATATTATAAGAAGTTAATATGGACATCTTTTATTTTGAGTGAAACACAAAACGCAATAGAAATTTAATGCACATTATAGTGTTGAACTAATGTTGTTCAATTATAGCTAGTGCATTCTAAAGTACTAGGAGCACTACATACATTCATATCTCAAAGATACATCACTCATTATTTCAAGACTTGTTCATTAGCAAAATTGTATGATTGAAACCTGCATTTGATAAAGATACAAAGTATAATATTTCATTCTTATAATTGATAATTTTTGATACATGTGGACACAACCATTCAAAATGCGGATCATTCAAGTATTGTATAGTTTTGGTCGATGCTTCGGCACGTATTGTCCATAAAAATATTTCATTTGCAAGACTTCTAGCAAATTTAATATAATTGAGGACTCACCACCCTTATAAAGCACCCAATCTCATAATGCTAGAGAGTTTACATCGAAAGTACTTGATGTCTATTTCATTTTAATAAAGATCGATGTACTGGATCCTGTACCCTAATGTGCATATATAATAAGGTCTCAAAGAAGACACCATCACGAAGAATATTGATGGTGACTAAGACAATATTTATGCGCACTCATTTGTCTTTGCATAGGGTTATGCAATTGCACGCAACTCTTACTTATTCGTTTATGAACCCCTACTAACCAGATATTTTGCGTACCATTTGGTAACTAGATATAAGACTGATAGTTCATATCTACGCATATTTGATTAAGCAGTATATGTGCCTATTACGGCCCCACAATGCATTTATATGGGTTTTTAAAGACGATTAAGTATTTATGTTGGATATGAGTCTCTAATAGTCATCCGCTATTTGAAACCTTTGACAGACGATCTCTTTATCGCTAAATTAGCGAATTTGTCACTCTAATGAGACAGTGTTCCCGTCGTTAGGGGGGAGATAAGAAAAAGTATTTTCTAATGGAATGACAGGAATAGTTTCGTACTATGTTTCATTATGATCCCCGCATTTCACAATGTAACGTGAAAGAAAAGTAAAGTGAACAATTGATCTTCAAAGTATAGAAGACTCAATTTCTAAAGTGACGAGATCATATATATACAAGCTGCAAATGTGTCTGCAAGGTTAAAGTCTCCATAAAAGGCACAATATCGCAAATTAAGACATTACAACCATACTTAGTGGAGGTGTGGTTGAGGTTGTGACTCCCAAAAGAAACAGGGGGAGGTCACTTGGTTCGATCAATAGTCGCCCAAGGAATAATAGGGCATGTATGGCACAACTTTAATTGATCATCAATGAACATAATGACTCTCATGAGATTATCTCTGATTATACTTATGTCCATGAATCATTACTGGAGGACGCTCCGAAGTTTAATATGATTCCACAGAATAAAGAAATCTCAATGTACAATATGAGTTTATATGAGTTGATGGAAAGATCTCCTACACACATTGATGATATATAAATTGTTGCTCAAGGAATCATAGAGCACAATAGTATCGAACCACACTCTATTGAAATATCAATATAGAGCAAATTGACCTAAATGTAAAGAATCAATCTAGGTAGAACTAAGTTCACTGACAACAAGGTAGGTATTTGGTTTGGTAGTGTTAATCACACCAAGTGTAAAGCCTGTAAGACATAAACAAAGTTTTGTCAGAAAGCAAAATGAGAAAATTAAAGCCATGAGATGCCAATCAATACTTGAAGCACAAAGTTTCTCAAAACGTCCTAGAATTGACTATGGGGATATGTACTCTCCCATAATAGATGATATAATTCCAAAGAACTGAGAATGCAGCTTATACTTTTGGTTACATCATATCTCTATGGGGATCATGATTTAGAAATATATACGAAAGTGCTTGCTGGCCTTTCATTGCCAAGACAAGTGACTCTAAGCCACGGAGTGCATTTGTAATTAAATTAAAACACTCACTTTATGGATTGAAACAATCTTGACGGATGTGGTATAACCGTCTAAGTGACTACTTGATTGGGAAAATATAATTTATGCCCTTGCGTATTTATAAAGAGAATAAGTTTCAAATTTGCGATTATAATTGTATATGTCGATGAAAGGAACATAATATACAATCTTAATGAAATAAGAGATATCGCTAGTTATTTGAAATTTTAATTTGAGATAATGAACCATAGAGAAACTCGGTCATGTTAAGGCTTTAAATTAAAACTGAATTTGTGGAATACTAAATTCTACAGTTTGCATATATCCAAAAGATGATCAGGCAATTAAATATAGATAAGTGCAATATGTTAACACTCCTATGATTGGTCAAAGTGAAGATATAGGGAAATATCAATTTCATCAATGGAATGGCGAAGAACTGGTGGGAGCTGATGGGAATTAATGGTTTATATTGCATATGGGCTGAAATAATTGATAAATTTTTGAAAATTTTTGTGATAAATTCCGGGAAGTGAAACTAGAATGTTAAAAGGTACTTGCTTGAATTGCTTTGATGAACTATGTTTCGGTTAAATTTTTAGTCATCATTTGATTTAGAGGTCAAGGGTATGCATGTTAGTGCTTTTGTGATTCATTTGTGGGGCGTCAATTCTAGATTATTGTGTTGTTGATATGTACTTGTGGTTGCCGTACTTAATATGAGTTTGTGTGGGGCCTTGAAGTTGGCGATTGCGTGATGATATCTCGTTAGTAGAAACAGAAGTCAAATAAAGTCCGGTTGGGGTATACCGGCATGGTGAAAGTAGAAAATTAAAAAATCAAAAAGAATTGAGGTGCCGAAACAGCTACCTATCCGTATTTATCAAGTGCATTCGCTTACAAATTCAAAAGAGCGAAGTCCAACGAAGATGCTAGTAGCTCAACAATTCATGCACGTGCTCAAAAGGCGCATCACATTATCAAATTCTCAAAAATGGCGGAGGTGAACTAAACAAATCAAATAACCAAATCAAGACGATCCTCCTATCCAGCGCCTTATCATCATTATGAAGTCAAGGACGGTAGTGCGGAGCTGCGGGCCTCAATTGAAAAAATAAAAAATAAAAAAATAAATGGGAGAGGACGAGATATTTGATCGTAACCAACGATGGATAGAGTCAAGCCATCGAGTAGCGAGGGGGCACCATAATACATTGATGTGACGTATATGAAAAGGGATTGCCTAACTGCTGGGATTACTTAGGTCAATACATGAAACGCTTGCGATTTCTAGAAATATGATGGTGACTAGAGTCCGGACAAGTTCATTTAGCCAATTTGAGTGAGTTACTAATTGTATGTTTGTCCTATGCTTTAATCTAATGTTGCTTGAGGACAAGCAAGGTTTAAGTTTGGGGGATTTGATAGGCGAGAAATTGTGCTTTAATTAATGGTTTAATCTCTATGTTTTTATGTGCTTAATATTCTCATATATGTTTATTTCTCGCGTATTTACTATTACTAATGGAGGAGCACCAATTGTATATTTCTTCTCTATTCTGCAGTATTTGGTGCTATAATAAGTGAATGAGGTTTTACAAGAAGTTGAGACACAAGGATTGACGAATCGATGAGAGAAAAATCAAGAATCAGGATGCAGCGTCGATGGCTCGCGTCGATGCCGAGGATGGTTCGCGTCAGTCGACACGATATGTGGTGTGACGCCGAAGGCTGGCTCGCGTCAGTCGACGCCATGTCGACGCTCATGTTCTGAAGCGTCGATTGGAAGGGCGTCAGTCGACGCTCATGTTCTGAAGCGTCGATGGGAAAAGCGTCAGTCGACGCTCATGCAGGACGACGCAGGCGGGTGATGCGCGTCGACGCCGAGGGCTGGTTCGCGTCAGTCGAATAATTAGATATCAGTCTATATTTGTGTGCTCTATATCAGTCTAATCCTAAGGAAACTCACTTAAAGGCTCTAAAACGCATAATTAGATATGTAGCTGGCACTTGCAATGTAGGAATCTGGTACACTAAGGACACTAACTCTAATCTTGTTGGATATACTGATTGTGATTGAGCAGGTGATGCTGATGATAGGAAGAGTACGACAGGGGGGTGTTTCTTTCTAGGGAGCAATCTAGTCTCATTGTACAATAAGAAACAGAGTTGTGTGTCTCTATCAACAGCTGAAGCTGAATATGTAGCTACGGGTAGTGCTTGTTCCCAACTGCTCTGGATGAAACAAATGATAGAGGAGTATGGGTTACAAAGTCATATACTTACTGTCTTGTGTGACAATTCAAGTGCAATCGACATTTCAAAAAATCTAGTACAACACTCTTGAACAAAACACATAGACATCAGACATCATCTCATTCGAGATTTGGTTGAGAGAAATTTTGTGACTATTGAGCATATTGGAACTGAACATCAACTTGCTGACATATTCACCAAAAAATTAGACTACGAAGGATTTTCCAGATTAAGGAGGTCTCTCGGCTTATGTGCTATTTTATTTACTGTGGCTGGAAATGTTGTAGCATCCTTAGTAATATCAGCTGCAGCATACTTTTTCAACTTGCATTTTTTTTTTGTTTTTTTTCATAACATACAGTAGAACTTGCACAAACTCACAAATGCGGGAACATTGGCGGTTTGAATGTGATGTCAAATGAGACTGAAAGGTTTCGAAAAAAAAAATTGTGGGATGACTTTCGCAGAAACACGTTTTTCTCTCGGTGTGCATAAAAAAAACATGAAATAAAAGTTTGAAGGATGTCCCAGCCATCCATTCTTGGATGAAGTTCTTTTTGCCAATGTGATGAAATTCAAATAATCCTACCCTTGGATTCTTATATGCTGATTGAGTGGAGTTTTTACTTCCGGACGTAATATCCTCAAACATAAATGACCTAGTCATTCACCGAGTTAAGGAGTGTCAGTTCATTGACTTTGTTGATTGAATATCAGTGTGTTGCCATCACACAAGAACTAACATTCTACTGCATGAGTGTATTTTATATATTTTTTTTTCTAAGTCATGCTTTTTAGGCATACCTTCAGGACATGCATGTTTGGTGAATTTTGTTCTTACAGTTCCTACCAGTGAAGCTATGCTCATAACAAAAATATGTTTTTCTCTTACTCAAATCTTACTATCTTTTTTGATGTCTCGTTGTCCAGTGGGTTACTGTCAGAGTCTTGGGGATCTAAGTCTTTGCTGCACTTGGTTATTTTGTGTTATTTTGGGTCGACAGGGTTGTTGTTAGTGGGCTGATATTTCGGTGTTAGTGGGTTAATCAAGGAAGAGTGGGCTTATATAGTGGGCTTATATCTTCTCCGGTTTTTCAAGCCTTGATGTTGTTACTACTATCCCACTAATACTAACCACACGTTTGAGTGTTTTTGTATAAAGGTGTCAGGAATCTCTCTTGTTCCTGTCAAAACACTTTCAACAAGGAAACCCTTCACATTCAGCGAATCCAGTTCATACCACTTTCGAACATGAGTCCAAGGAAAACCAAGTTTACAAAGAAGCCTGCTCACTCGCCGTCCGAGAAAGTGATGACGTCAGAAGACATATCTGACTCCGGATCCCTTCCAAGATATGTTCCCCTCAATATTCGTGCCGAACACGGAGGTCCCTCGATTGTTGATACAAATGTTGGTGAATTTGCTCCAACACAGAGTCCTAAACCTGGAGTCTCATCTGCCCAGTTATCACTGCCAATTCCGTCGACTGGACTGGATCTGGTTTCCGCCATTGATGCAGTAGAACCTCACTCCGCCATTCTCCTAGGTAATCCGGGCAACGAGATTGATGTCAATAACTTGATGAATCTGAAATTTATTGCAGAAATCTATGGAAGAATTGGGAATCCCTTGCTGAAACGTTCACGACGTCTGCGTGGGATAGACCCGGGTTACCTACCAGAGGCTGTCCCCAAGAGCCAGTCGAGTGGGACCAGACGCGCTCCGTTGGAGAGAATGTCTTTTGTTGAAGACATTGACTATAAGACCGATAGTGACGACTCCGATTATGCTCCACCGGAGGGATTTGTTGTAGAAAAGAAGGAGATACCCACCACACCGTTTTTTCCTGACTCTAAAGTAGAGATGGTGCGTAAATTTGGGGCTAAGAGGTATCGTCTCACTCCTCAAAATATGGCGGCGACTAATTCAGAACCAATGGAAATTGATGGAGAGTAACTTCTGACTAATGAAGATGCCCCATTGGCATCTCTGTTGCTAAAGATGTGTAAGGTGGTTCCTATGAAAGCTACTTCGAGTTGTATGCCCCCAGCTACTTTGATTTCAAGCCCTCATGCTGAAAAATCATCCTCAAGCTCCAGTCAGTCCTCTGAAAGGACTGTCTCTGTTGAAGTCTCTGATGTTAGTGAAGATGTTGGCACACCTCTGCCAGACTTTGCTCCAGAAACTGCCAGTGCACCTCCTGATACTCCATCCCCTGCAAAGAATGTCTCTTCTATGAGCTCCACTGCATCTGATAATTCAAATGATGTTGACTTTGAGGTTTAACAAGTGAATCCTGAAGATGATGTTGATGAGGATACATAGAATGAAGAGGATGAATCCAACAACTTTATTTTGGAGGAGGATTCAGACGATGAGGAGCTGGAGGTCAGCAAGGCTTATGCCCCTTGATTCTATACAGGTGAAGCCAAAGAGTAATACAATGTTCTGCACAACAGGATAATGATCGAGGAGCGGAGGGTTGATCATGGACTGTTTGCGAAAAAGAATTTAAACAATCTTTTTAGTAGAAAGAGGCTGACATCAACCGTGACCACTGCTATGCCGTATCAGAGGGAGGCCGTACTTGAATTTTACGCCAACATGCTTCCCTCAATCTCTAATCAGCTTTCTGAGAAATATGGCAAGGTGTTTGTACGTGAGAAAATATACTCCTTCTCTCCCTCTGTTATTAATGATTTCTTTGGGACTGAAGATTATGAGGAGGGTGTCATGGTCGATGATTTTGATGAAGTGGCTAAGTTCTTGACTGGTGGACAAATGACGAAGTGGCCTACAACGAATACAACCACAGTCACCCGTTCATAAGGAGGAGCCCTGTTTCAGATTGGAACAGGGATGCGGTTTAATTTCGGCCAAACTGTGTTTGACTGTGTGACAAATTTTGCTGACACTACGGCTACTAAGGTCGGTTTGCCCTTTCCCTCTCTCATCTATTCAATCCTAGATGATCAAGGACTCCAGAAGTACGACGGTGAGCATTTCAGTGGTGAGCCAGGATTCTTTGGTCTCAGCCACAAGCACTTTGAGGGGACTTATCGGATTGTGGATCTGCCGCTGGAATTTTCTGATGATGAGGATATGAATGCCACCTCTGATGCTACTCCAGATATTGGTCCCAGTGTTACTAACACAGGGACTAACACTCCTACCTCTATCCCCATTCCTGTTTCTGATTTACAGGTTCAGCTGTGTTTGATAGATCAATAGATTGCTAGAGCACGGGCCCATCTAACTGGGTTGGAGAAGTTAAGAGAGTTCTATTCAAAGGCGCTCCTTTTGCATTCTAGACAAAAAGGGGGAGAAGAAGATGAAGCTGGACATAGGGAAACTGGAGATAACGGCAGTGCCAAAGGCAAACAGAGGATTGAAGATGCTGACGAGGAGGATGTTGATGATGTCGCTCTGACTCCTCGAAGGTCCCGAAGGAACAGGGCACACAACTCCTAAGACATTTATTCTGAACATTTGTTTTATTATGTTTTGTTGAGACAAAGTTGGTTGGATTTTTTTTTTTTGGTTGTTTTTGGTAAAACTTTGCTAGTACTGGTGTTACTGTCTTTTATACTAACATTCTCGCAGCAATTGAGGGGAGTTTTTATGCTGTTAGTTGGATTTTGTGCAGAAAGGCAAAAGGGGTAGATTGATAGAATTATTGTCTACGTGGATTTTAAATCCTATTAATTATGTGAGAGCTATTTGTCTATCTGGACTCTAATGTTAGTTAGAATGTTAGTAGTTAAAAGAGTACTTGTATTATGAATTATTATAGAGATAACTATCAAGACCCTGTTTTATGAAACAAAGACTTTGTCAAGGAAGTTGAGCTATAAGTACCACTTGGCGTCTTTTGATGAAGATCCACGACTGCAAGAAAGAGTAAAACAGAAACCCTATTCAAGCACCCTTACTCCATTTCAGAAATATTCTTTGAGTTCGTGTTTAACCGAACAAGAAGAATTTTAGGAGCAATTCTTTTCATTCTTTTTATAATGTTACTAGAATCCTTTTTCCTTAGTTTGTAATCATTTCTAATAATATATCTTTTGGCCTACTATCGTGTTTTGTGGATTTATTTAACTCACAGATAAAAATCATAGTTTGGTTATCTTTTGCAAATTTGTTAGTAATGATGCTTCAACATCATCACTAACACTGGAGTTAAAACGTTCATATAAATTATTGAATACCTTCAACACTTCAGTAAGAAATTCTAGGCTAACGAATAATTTGTTAGGTCGACAATTTTAGTGTTAACAAGAGTGTTGTCCTATATTTAATACTAGTGGATGCTCGTAAAAAGAAAAAACACTAATTATAAATAGTAAGATATTAAATATGTGAAAGAGTAACAATTCTTTCGTACACTATATTATCGTTTGTCCTTATTACAATAGATGACTTTCAAGGGTTTAAAAACTCAAAATTTATTTTTTATAAAACAAGTCTCTTTGGAAAGTGAAGCTCAATTTGATATGGTTCTTCACTAAACATAAGATTCGCTCCGGTGAATGATGTACAGTTGGGCGTGCATGCTTGTAATTGAAATTGTAATCATATGAAAATCGGACTCTACCATAGTACGTAATATTTTGTGATATGGTTTTGACGAATCTAATAATAAATCAAAACTTACTATTAAGGAAAAAATTGAAACTTCGAAAGAAAGACTGACTATTCTAATAATATATCAAAAATACATTTCTTATTCCTTTATAAATCCAATGACCAGAAATTCGAACTCCCAAACCAAAAATTCCATACATTATAATTAAGAATGTGGCACTTGACTAATGCTTGAAGCATAAATATAAACCAGCTGGAAAAAGAATATACTGTCTACATCAGATTCCAATATTCATAACAGGCTCATACACATAAGACACACATATCCTTCAAACTTTAATATACATACTTTAATACAAACCTGATCCTCATTTATACAACAACGCCAAATCAAAAATCTCAATCTAACATCACAATTGCAACAAACCAATCAACCTGTAGATGAAAATCAAAATAGGCATGCATAAACATTGAGATTCCAGATTTTCCAACCACAGGGTTGCCTAATTATTATAAGTTAGTTCAGTCAAAGAAGGTTAACAGCAAATCCTATACAGGGTTGGGTTTCGGTGAGAATAGGTTCGTGGGTGAGAAATGAGAATGAATTCTAACTATTATAACTAGTCTAATCTAATCTAATGGTCCTAATTTAATAAAACAAATTAAAAGACTCCCTTCATCAACCTCCCGTAATGTACCTGTAGAGTTGTGATTTCCTAAAATCTTTCGTGATTTTTCTTCTACCATCTATGCAAAATGGTCAGACCACAAGCCACAAGTTGGCTTTGTTGGTCACCTTATTCTAACAGGTAGGTGGTTAGGGTCCGGGTTTTATCAAGCATGTTTTTGTTGTTTTTAAATCGAGCCTTTGACGAAGTGGACGCATTCTTGGCGAAGTGACGCTTACTACTTTCGCTTTTATATGGTTGAGTCGATTTTTTGTGTCTTTTGAGTCGTTATTACATGGTAGAACAATTCCTCATACTTTGAAATTT
>BMAC01000756.1:470052-497493 GCA_014905375.1 Phtheirospermum japonicum
TAACAACTGAGAAACCGAAAGCCGATCACAATTTCTCTCTCTTAGGTTTTAGATTCAATTTCAAGTTTTGATGTAATTTCTTTTCTAGATTTACATTTACTTTCATGCTTGGCCTTGGGTTTGTAAGCTCAAGAAGGATTCAAGTACTCCCTTGGATTTTTAATTCTTTGCAATTTCAATCAAGCTTTTAGATTCTCCTTTTAATTCAAGTAAGCTTTCTTTATTTTTATGCTTTGTTCTTCATTTACATGCTTGTTCTTCATTTTATGATTTTTCTCTTAGCACCTTGAATTCATGATGAAACTTATGATTTGGCTATAGAATTTAGATGAGTGACACATCTAGATCATAGATCGGGTCTTGGATCATCATGGCTTTGAGTTTTTCCTATGCTTTATTTTGATTTTGATTTTTATGCTTTATTTCATGCTTAATCCTAGATCTAGACTTTATTTCTTGTTATTTTTCTTAAAGTTTTAAACTTTCTTGTTAATTTTCATTGCTCTTTACATCCATGCTTTCAATTTTTGTTTATTTGCTTTATTTAGGATTTTATGCATAGTTGTACCTTGTGCTTGCATGCTTTTACATGGTGAAACATTGCATTTTCTTGCTTATTTCCTTTATTGCTTGCATTTTCCATTTGAGGCATCCGGCGAGGCATCCTACCCACTTGCAATTTCAATTTCTAGTTTAGTTTAGCTATTTTAATTGCTTTATTTTCATTTTTCTTTTTATTTTCCAAGCTCGAAACACATTGAATCTTTCAATTGAATCGATCTCCGATAATACCGAGCCATGAACCCGTTGATTTATTTCAACACCACGAAAACTCTTCTAACATTCGCCATCTGGATCTTCAAAGCCTCGCTCATTGAATTTGTTCAGTTTTGATCGCACTTTGACAATTTGGTGGTCTTCGTTGGTGTTATCCTCATAATCGTGAGATTTTAGTTACACTCCAATGGCTTCGATTGAAGACGAATCAGGTATTAGTCCTTTCGATTTTTCTATAACTCATACGATTGACGATATCGTCGATTCAAGAGAAATATGATTTTAAGATTTCGCTACCTGTTTCCCCTCTATTTTTTTCACGATGCGTATGTGATTGAGGCCGATTTAGGATATCTATTATGATATTCTCGTCTGATTTGTTTGTGCATAATTAAGTGTCAGTTTGTGCACATTAATATGTTCTCTTGTGCACGTCCGTGCTGAATAATGTTTTGCACGTGTCATGAAGTCTTCAAAAAATCTGTACATGTCTTCGTCTGATTTGATTTGTGCACAACTCAGTCTCAGTTTCTGCACATTAATGTGTTCTCATGTGCAAGTCCGTGCTGAATGATATTTTGCACGTATCATGAAGTCTTAAAAAAATCTGTGAGTGTCGTCGTCTGATGTGGTTGTCGTGTGATTTGTTTTGTGCACAATTCAGTGTCTGTTTGTGCACATTAATGCGTTCCCTTGTGCACGTCCGTTCTGAATGATATTTTGCACGTGTCATGAAGTCTTAAAAAAATCTGTACATGTCTTCGCCTGATGTGGTTGTCGTCTGATTTGATTTGTGCACAACTCAGTCTTAGTTTCTGCACATTAATGTGTTCCCTTGTGCATGTCCGTGCTGAATGATGTTTTGCACGTGTCATGATGTCTTAAAAGAATCTGTGAGTGTCATCGTCTGATGTGGTTGTCGTGATTTATTTTGTGCACAATTCAATGTCCGTTTCTTCACATTAATGTGTTCCCTTGTGCACATCCGTGCAGTAGCAAAAGTGGTGTTTACACGTGTTATGATTAAAAAATTCTGCGCGTGTTGTCGCCTGATGTGGTTGTCATCTGATGCAAGAATGATTTGTTTGTGCACAATTAAGTGTCAGTTTGTGCACATTAATGTGTTCCCTTGTACACGTCCGTGCAATAGCAAAACCGTATTTGCACGTGTTATGATTAAAAGATTATATGCGTGTTGTAGCCTGGTGTCGCTGTCGTCTGATGTGGTTATCATCTGATTTGCTTGTGCACAATTAAATGTCAGTCTGTGCACGTCTGTGCAGTAGCAAAACGGTGTTTGCACGTGTTATGATTAAGAAATTCTGCGCGTGTTGACGTCTGATGCAAGTGTGATTTGTTTGTGCACAAGTAAGTGTCAGTTTGTGCACATTAATGTGTTCCCTTGTACACGTCCGTGCAGTAGCAAAAATGGTGTTTGCGTGTGTTATGATTAAAAAATTCTGCGTGTGTTTTCGAGAGTTGTGGTTGTCGTCTGATGCAAGTGTGATTTGTTTGTGCACAAATAATTGTCAGTTAGTGGACATTAATATGGTGTTTGAACCTTTCACTAGAATTGACAACCACAAAAAAGTGTTACATTTGTAGTTGTATTAATAGCTACTAAATGTGTTGATTGTCACTCGAATAATTCAAAAACGCAATGGTGCATGAGCCAAGATGTATCATTACTTCAAAGATATTCAAAGAAATTATTTTCAGATTTTTGTGTGTGTTTACCTCAAGATTTTACTTGGTATCGATTATGGTTGTAATATTACTTATTTGCACATTGTAATTTGCAGGTGATTTGAGGAAGGAAGTAAAAATGGGACCAATTGGAATATATCAAGACCTACCCTTAATATTATTTTCTTATTTTTATTTTCTTAATTTAGCAAACTGGTTTGTGCACAAGTGTCAATATGTGCACAACAATGTAATGAATTTTGCACAATAGTGCAATAAATTATGCACATGTTATGAAGTTTTAAATAATTTTTCTATCGTGTTATCTGTGGTGTGTGTATAGTTTTGTGCACTGATTCAGCGGGGAATTTCGCAGGTGATATTAAATGTTCTTCCTAGAATTGTGAGTCTATTCGACAAATGAAGGTCATGACACTTAGCTCTACAAAAATATTGGGTTTCGATATGTGAAGATGTCTTTAAATCTTATATTAATCAGAAATCCAAAAGTTTGGATGACACTACAGTGTTATACAAGTATTATGCCAACGTGGTTGATTTTTATGTTCATTGTAGCACAAAATTAACATCGAATGATGATGTAATTGTTTGGCAGTATTACTATGATTCTTGCACATTTATGTTTCAATATGTGCACAGTAATGCATTAAATTGTGCATAATATGTGGGATTTACTGGATTTTTACACCTCGAAACTATGTGGCTACTATTTTTTTTTTGATCGGTAAATTAAATTTGTATTGATCAAAAAGGGAGAACATACAAAAGTATGCAAGCAAGAAATACAAATCAATCAACATCACATATGAAAATGAGTCGAGGCGATTCGGGGGAGACGAAGCTCCCCCAAATGGAAATCCCTTCCTAACCTCGCTCAAATCCCGTGAAAACAAAAAAAAAAAGCAAATTACGACTATGGCAATTACATGTCCATAACATTAAAACGAAATAAAGCTAAAAACTCTAAACTTCTACGATGGTTTCAATGTCTTGGAAATTTTCTTTGTTGCTTCCTTGGCAATCGCTTCGGCCGGTGTGTCCGAAAAATTCTCTTGCAAATATTCAAATGGGTTGCTTTGCTTCCTTACGTCGGAACATGTTGCATTTTTACTCGTCCCGAAATCAACTCGGTTGCTAGTCGAAACCTCTATATCCCATCGCTGCCACTGTGATTTGTCGGAGTGCGCTGTCCCTTTTTTTCCGAGTGAATTCTGTTTCGGTTTATTTTTAAAATTAACAGACTATCCCGAAGGGCCTGCTATTTTTCCCAAAACCTCTTGTCCCTGCACAATTAAGGTTCTTTTTGGTCCCATTTCACTGTTGGTTTTGTCCAAATTCCCAGAATGCGTTGCTCCAGAGTTTCGCGCAAAGGGCTGCATAGCAGATTCTCGCGTAACGGGCTGCCAAGCAGATTTTTGGATTGCTCCAGATTTTTGCGCATTTTTGTTTGGAGCGGACTGTGCAGCGGTATTTTCCAAGGAGATTTCCTGCCCAACCTCAGCCTTATCAGGTTTCTTTTGTTGGCGAGCACGTCGAATTGTTGATGCTTATTTTCGGACAATCAATGGTGGAGTGCCCCAGATTTTTACATGATTCGCAGCGTTTTGGCAAATAATCATAGACTATGTCTTGATTTCTTATACCACCGGGAAGTTTAATTTAAACCGAATGCACCAATTCCTTGTCAGCTTCAATTTCAACTAATACTCGAGCGTATGAGACACGTTCTCGTTTTTTTGTAAGCATGTCGATTACGATTGGTCTTCCCACTTTTGAAGCTATTTTGCTGAGAATTTTTCTATTCCAGCAGTCGAGCGGCAGCCCCGTCATTTTGATCCAAACTGGGATGGTGTTGGAAAAAAAAAAGATCAAATTCAAAGCATGACGGCAATCGGGACAACATCAAAGTTCTACCATAAATTGTATACGTTCCCCCAGCAATTACATGTTCTCAATGCTCCTCATTTTCGAATTTAAAAACGAGCCAGCCCGAATCGTGAGTAAAAAACTGGTATGGAATTTTCCACATAGCGCATAACTTATCGATCGCTTGTTTTCCCAGGAATTTTGCAGCAAAATGCCCCGCCAAACAAAGCCCCCAAGCGTCGTCTACTTTATCCAACCATTCCTCTTTAATTTCGACGACGTCGTCATCTACGTGATCATAATTCAGATTTTCTCCCTTTGAAACGTCTCTGTTTTGGGCCAACGAAACCCAGGCTTTCTCGTGTGGCTGAGGTGCAAGTGCATTATGCAAATTTATACCCAAAATAGCCTGTTATTTTGCCCAGTTGGTTCAAGCATTTCATCGAGCACCTCTTGTGCAGCCTTGACTTTCATGATTTCTGAATTTCTGGGCATTTTCAACCTGACCCCTTCTGGGTTCGTTTCATCATTCCCCATCTCAACAACATGAACACAATTCCCAATAGGATTATCAAAGGATTCAACCATACTTACCTCTTATTGTTCCGAATTTTTTTAAAATCTGCTTGTACGCTGCTGGAAAAATGGTGTTTTGTGCAGCAGATTTCTTGCCACTTTCGTCATCTGAGTTGGGTTCGTCAGTTTCCCAACTTGAATCTTCATCCTCGTCACTTGTATCTTCGTCCTAGTCGCTTGTGGAATTTTGATTATCAACGTTGCTTGATTTCATTCTTGATTTCGTCAGTCAAACGGCCGCCACTCCTGTCGCCATCCACCGCATCAACGCCGCCGTATGGAGGTTGTCACCGCTTGCCCATCACTCCAGCCACCGGCATCTCCAAGGCCGTGGCCCAGCAGCAAGGTCCGGCGGTGCAGCGGCATCTCGCATGTAAGTTTGCCCCCCATTCTATTTTCCCGTTTTGGTTTCTTTTTTTTTTTTAATTAGAAAAGTCAACTGCTGATTATGAGTGAAATGATTGGTCATGATTCATTCTCATTTCTCACCCAAGGATCCATTCTCACATGATCCTATACCTATATATATATATATTTTTTGAAACTCACATAATCCACAGTAACAAAAGATAAATATGTCAAACATCTGTAAACGATTCGAAATCATCATACTAAATCCAATCTAAGAAACAACTCAAAAAATGTAAATGTGAAAATTTAAATCTAAATACCACTTGTACGTGAGATGAATGAATTTTTTATTTGGAAGTAAAATTCTCAATTTGTGGTGTGTGTGGTTATGAGGTGTGTAGAAAGGTAATGAACTAATGACCAGGAGCAATATGAGCTAAAATAAAAACCACATCTGATTTTTGTTGTCTAGCTGTTGACCCGCGACATATTTTTCGATAAATTGACCTAGAGAAAGAAGTATTTTCACCTTCTCGATTTGATAAATATATTTTAGGAATAATTATAAAAACTACCCCTAATTTAGCCTAATCAGAAAAGAACCACGACAATTATTTTTGTTTTACAAATGCACCCTCAAGAGGGGTCTATTAGTGAGGTAAATAAACCTTAAGGGGGTTATTCGTAAGCTTTATAGATAAGTGAGCTTTTTTTTGTAATTTGACTAAACCTAAGGGGTGATTTTGTAATTTGTCTAATTAATCTTTTCTAAACAAGAATCGCAGACGCGAATCATCAAACTGAACTGACCATGCTTAACCAACTCGAACGGCCTACGACTACAAATTTTTCAAATCATATCACAACAAAGTTACAAAATAAATAGATCAAGCTAACATGGATGTCATTTTTTTTAGTTATTCCAGCATAGCTAATAAGTACCTTTTTTAATAAGAAAAACTCAGGCCAGCAAACAACAGCTCCGAAGCTTCTTGCCACCTCTTGGGACTATAGATAAATATAAATAGAATTTGATGAATTATGAGTGTATGAAAAAAAAGTAAAAGAAAACAAATAATAACTTACCTTCATATACGAGTTTGAAAGCTTTACAATATCTTTCTTCAGGTGTACAAAGAAGGGGCAATGGTTGTAGATGAACATTACCTGCATAAGTCCCCAGTGATGCGGACCAAAATGTCCATACGTGATATTATTTGTTGTATGAGATTATTTGTGGTAAGAGACCTCATTTTTAGGAGAGGGTGTTCCTCCTGAAAGATGGGCGAGCTGTATTGTGTCCTTAAGAAGTGAGCGAGCTGGTTGCTGGTTTGTGTAGAGTAGCGACCTGTAGTATGGGGATGAGTTCTCATATAGGGTCGTGATCTCTTATGGTTTGAGCTGTGTACTTCAGTTCGGTTGTGGGATTTATGAATGTTAAAGCCCGTGGGCTTAAGGTGATTATGTTATGTTGCTTTCGGTGGGCTGTATAAAGGGTCCAGGCCTATTGTGTTGAAGAGATTTGTTATATATGGGAACTTAACATGTGGAAAGAGTCCTAATTGAGAGTCGGTTATAAAGTTGTATTATGAATGAAATTATGATTATAGAAGTAAACCCTAGATTGAGGGATACTTCTCCTGTCTTTATATAAAGAGGCGTGTGCCTCTCATTATTTAAATGAAGTCGATATTGTTCTATCGCATTATTATTTTTATTTGGAAGAGTGAAGAGTGTTGATTTCGATTATTAACTTAAGCGTCGGAGGGCCTTAACGGGCTCGAAATCCGACCCGTTCGAGGCGTTATTTTGCAGGACCAGTGAGGTCACCAGGATATTCATGGAGGGCTTGAGAGGTCGCTGTGACGCATTTGGAATTATTTTCAGGTCGCTGATCTCTTTTGATGTTAGTACCCCCTTTATTTGGTAATCCAAATTTTTTGGACTTATCAAATTGGCGCCATCTGTGGGAAAGAGGGACATCGAGTTTTTGAGCGAAAGACGTGAGAATTAAATCAGGACGAACGATCAAATTGATAAAAGGCTTCCAAATCACGCACGAGCATTAAAGATAAGTTCTGTGTTTAAGTTCTGTGTTTTATTTATTTATCGGTGGTATGGTTATTAAGTGCAAATCAATTGCGTGACCTTAACTGATTGGGAAAAACGTAAATCTAAGTACGATACGTGTTCAGAATGTAAATATATGGAGGGATTGTATATACCTTGTTCTAATTATATCTGTGCAGGCGGAAAGATCAAACATGGCCCCTTTTAATGTTAAAGTAAGATATGATTTGAGGACTTTTAGCCCATCACGTCTGGGATATGTGTTCTCTATGGGTATATTTCTCTATGGGTATATTCAGGATACATTAAGCTTGTATTTAACAATGTGGTAAAGCAGCTATAAAGCCATTAGGTGGCCTGAATCATGCATATTCACTGATGGGATTTTTTTTAGGCTCTGATTATTTAATTAAGAATGCGCTAAAGGGGTTTGATATATTATTTAGATGCCATCTCCTTACAGGAGAATTTAATTGGGACCTAACATTAGAGGTAACTTTCTACTGTTTTCCTTTAATTATCATGGCTGACGTGTGAATGGGGATGATTTATTAGGACATTCGCCAGAGTGGAGCAAAGTAGAATGATTCTTTGATAATCTGTTAATGGGATTAAAGACTTCGGATTATTTTGTTAGTATACAGGCTCCCATGGGCTTTAATTGAATTGGTGGCAGTGGGGTGAATTTTCAACTTTGATTCTGTTTGGGTAGTAAATTAATAACTTTGTTCTTGTTTGATAATAGTGGGACAACTTTGTATGTATATGTTGATGCAGTCATATTTGTTAGGGTCAAACCGAAAAATATATATGTCTGGCGTACATAGACAATTTGTTGAACAACCGTCCAACCAACTGGGATGAGATTCTTTATTTAATTAAGAAATAAAACTTTCACCCTCTTTGCAAATTATTGTTTTTCTGGGCATAAAGTGGTTATATGTTTGAATACATGGCTTGTGTTTTGTTCGGCATTGAGGTTTTGCATGGTGTGTGGTGCTTAAGGTAGCATGTTATTTTGTAGTAATCCGGGATTGAATCAAAGGCTAATGAATAATTGAATAAGCCATCATGTTCCTGGCCACTTATATTTGATTGAGATCAACCAATTAATTGACAAACTAATTCCATTATTTGTTATTGGGCTCTTCTATTATTTCGTTGATTTTGCATGAGGCTGTAAGTATGCGAATCCTAACGAATTGATGTGTGCTACTCATTGGTTTTATAAGTTCGGAGAAGGCTTCATGAGTTTGATTTCTTTGGTGAGTTCTTTTGTAACAGGTTAATTTCATAATTGTGGACACGAATAAAGGTTGTGATGCTTGCGTTTTATTTATTGATCATATACTAACGGACTGAGTAAGGTCTATTTGGTGAGTTTGTATTAATGTTGATTTTCGAGGGTTACTTTATGTGTTGCTTGGACCTTAACCCGGGAATGGTCAACGCAAACAAACGCGATGAGGTCGTGTGTTCAAATATTAAAGGTCGATTTATTTTGGTACTCGGAGTCTAAGACGATGAGGTCGCCCTTCACAAGTCATGATAAGTTTTTTCTCTTATATTTATCGAACTAGTTATTGCGCTCAAATTTGTTGCATAAACCGAGACGGATGGTGGGTTTTATTTGTTACTTGTTGGTTCATCCGCGTTTTTGATTGGGGGACACTTGATTTTTTTATGGTTCTCGATTAAATAGGATGGTGGATATAGGATGGAATAATTTGGGTGATGTTGGTTAATTTAATTAAAATAACGGAACCTCTTAATTCAAAGAGATGTCAGAATTGTCTTATTTCAATAAAATTGGTATTGGTTCTATTTATTCCTGCACATAGAATATAAAAGTTCATCATGTGTCTGGTGACTAGCGTCATGTGTTCAGCGCCTTAAAGACTATGGCCTAAGCTGGAATATGGTCTTCATTTAATTATCATGGCTGGAAGTATGGATAGATGGTTATTTACATGTTTAACTTGAGAATATTTTATGAGATATATGTGCATAGTGGAAAAAACGTCATGAATTTATGAGACGTGTTTCTTTTGAAGTCTTATTTGATAAAATTATTTTGTTACTCTTGATTGGAAAGATATTGGGAATTGTGATAGAGTTGTATATACCATATTAACAAAAATCTACTATCTTAATTTGATTAATTATGGTGGTCGTCCTACAAGTCTTTTGAGTAGACCTACATCGTCAGATATGGTTTTTATGATTCCAATGGGATTACGTGGATGGTAATTATGGTTGGCAATTCTTGTTTGTGGATCAAGTCTAGTCATGAACATGGGAAATTGATATTTAACTTGAGGATGTTATTTATTTTAAATCAACATGTATGCTAGGTGGCATTTTTAGTTTTCGACTGGAGGATGGATTATAAAGGGCTGGTTATTTAGATTTGATAGTATTATATGGAGGACGTATGATTAGATGATTTTGAAACATCTTTTAACATAAATTAGGGATCATGTTTATATGATATGCGTATGGCTTATTTAACGTGGTTTGTTCGGTTTAATGGATTTGCATGGAGATTATTGTCATGGTATATGGTTTGTGTTAATTTTAGTTTTCGAGGGCTGCCCTATGTGTTGCCTTGAGTTTAACTCGGGATCGGGCAACTCAAACAAACACGATGAGGTCGCGTGTCCAGATATTCAGGGATGATCCCTTTTATTACTCGAAATCTAAGGTGATGAGGTAGTGTATCAACAAAACACAACAAAATCATCAAAAATCGAGATAAGTATTTATTCTGTTTTAGATGTGTTTAACTGAGGATGGTATGGTTTGGTTGATTGATGTGGTTGTCATATGGAATACTTGTTTATTGACTTGATTTACATGAGGATAGACTTATGGTTTATTTGATTTAATAGAGATAAACGTATGGTTTATGTGATTATATAAAATATTAATTATCCATGGGGGTTTGATAGATTTGGTTTTGAAATTCTTTCATGGTTTTGATAGAATGAATGACGGGATACTAATCATGCGTGGAGAGTGCTAATTAGATTTATGTGATTTTATTTTGTGGGGTTATGCATGTGGTTTAACATTTGGTTGAGGAGGACTTATTATGATTCTATATGTTTATGAACACACTAAGAGTTGCTCATCTTTTCAAATTCCCGTATGAAAATACTACACTGCCACACTTCAGTAAAATAGTCATAACTCACTGTTGGATTATCCGTTTTAAGATCCAATTTTTGTATTGGAAACTAGACTCGTGGGTATTTCCAGTGGTATGTGGTTTGGTTTTTAAATAATTACTAATTAAAGCAGTTTAATCAGTTGGAATACATGCTGAGAACTTCATGTCAGTTTTGTTTGATCCTATATGGTTTGATGGTGATATGATATTTATGGTTGTGGGAAAGGGGAATATTTGATTTGAAAAATGTTTGATTAAAATGTTATTGGCGCGAGTAAAGTTATGACATTCGAATGATATTTTCTATGATTATGCTAATGAATCTGGGTGCAGGGCCTGTTTAGGTCGTATTAACCTAGGGTTAATTTGTGGGTTGACCGACATGTAATTCGGAGTTGGGTAACCCTATGCGAAGAGGTCGCCAATGTTTAAGGCCGTGTACCAGGTCGCGCGTCCAGACATTGACAAAAAGGAGATTGGGGAATTATGCCATCTAAAGACAAAAAGGTCGCGTAGTTGGATATTCAAGAAGAGGTGAATTTTCCTATAGCACCAATATGAATAAGTATCGGGTACGCCTTTTGAAATCCCATGAAAGGGACGGTTTCTAATTTTATGCCCTGTTTATTTTTATGTGGTTGAGCATGGGGGGAATAATTGATTTATACGATTTAAATGGTTATGGTGTGTGATTTAATTTAAATGGTTAAGGTCTGGTCACATGTTGGATTTATGGCGTATTAATTAAAGGTTTATAGATTGATGGTTTTATGATCTGAGTTATGGAAAATACGTATAATTAACATATTAAGGTCTTCGCGACCTCGTTATAGTCTCTATGACCTCATTACGATCTTGACAATCTTGTGCGATCTAGACTTTATGATCCAATATAAGTTTTATGTTTAAATCCCGACGCTTTCATGAGGTCGGCAAAAGATTTTATGAATATGGTTAAATCTCGACGCTCTCAGTAGGTTGATGATGGTTAAATCTCGACGCTCTCATTAGGTCGATGATGATTAAATTCTGACGCTCTCATTAGGTCGATGATGGTTAAATTCCGACGCTCTCATTAGGTCGATGATGATTAAATCCTGACGCTCTCGTTAGGTCGGCGATGGTTTTTATGGTTATGGGCTGACGCTTCTATTAGGTCGGCGATGGAGTTTGTGGTTTGAAAGTTATGGCGGGAGAAGGTAACTCTGGACCGGAGGGCACTTCTCCCGTAGAGAGTTCGTGTAAGTGGAAAGTGGTGTTTTTATGGCGGAAGAAGGTAACTCTGGACCGGAGGGCACTTCTCCCGCACAAGAGTTTGTTGCGATGTGAAAGTTTGTTGCGAAGAGAAGTTGTGTTGTTGTGTGTGGCGGGAGAAGGTAACTCTGGACGGAGGGCACTTCTCCCGCACAAGAGTTAGTGATGTGTGAAGTTGTGACGAGAAGTTGTGTGTTCTTATGATGAGAAGTTGTATTGTTGTGGCGGGAGAAAGTAACTCTGGACCGGAGGGCACTTCTCCCGCATAGAGTTTGTGTTTTGAAAGTTGAGAAATTTTCGTGATATATAATAAATGAAGTTGCGCGAGCTGTTTTGATTCTTAAGTGGTTGTGATGTTTTACTTATGAGTGGAAGTGATATGCTTGACTTACGTGTTTTTCTCATGTTCTTTTGTTATTTAGTGGGTGGTTGTTCTTATGCGAGCTAATATGTTGTATATGCGAGTTGATTTTAGCTCCATCGGATTATTTGTGATTCGTGGTGTGATTATTTTGAAATATCATGGTCTTATGAGGATAGTAAGTATGAGTGTGATTGATTACGAATTCGTGCGACCTATGTGCGGGTCAGGTTTATTTGGCTAATAGGGGTTAGCGAGTTTATTTGGTTGATGCGAGTTTATTTGGTTTAGTATGGTTTACTTGACTGATTTGGTTTGGTTTGTTTTTTTGATTAGCATATTGGGGGTTTGCTTGTTTATTTGACATTTGCTTTTTGTGGATAATCTGGTTGGACTACTTGATTGTATTAACTTGGGGGACTACATAGGCGAGCTTTATTGAGTTGATGTGACCTGGTTGTTTTATTTTGTTTGCGTTAATTACACATGGGGGACTGAGTAGTTTTCAGTCCCATGTTATTGTTATATGGTTACAAGTGGATTGTGTACGGTTTAACTGTTTTATTCAAACTTGGGGAACTGAATGATTTTTCTGGGTCATGTATGATTGGATATGGTCTTTGCTTGATTCGGCATATATTTTATGAGTGTGTTATGGGCTAATACTTTTGTTAGGTTGGTGATGGTGTATGTTGAATGGGCTGATGCTTTTATTAGATTAGTGATGATTTGTGGGTGCAATGGTTTACTGGTCAACCTATTTTAGGTCGATGATATCTTTATGATTTATGGTTTTATGGGTTTTTGTGCCTTTATGGTTAACGCAATCTTGGGCCTTGATGGGCTATTATAGATTATGGTATGGGGTCTTGGCGAGCTAATAAAATAGTTATGGTTATAAGGTGATGTTTTAGTAATGATAATGGTTTGTGGTACGGAATGATTTTTTGATCGACCTGTTTTATGTTGAGTGAATGGCTTATGGTGTTTTGACTTTTTAAAAGCATATGATTGTATTTTCTTATATTATTTTGCTCAGTTATAACCTGAGGCCGTGGAGGGAAGGCTTTATGATTTTAGGTCGTCAAGTATGGAGTCTGGGGACTCGACTTGGGGACTCGCAGGTATGTCTTCTTGGGCGATGAGCGAGCTCAGAGAGCTGATCTTTTTGAGGTCGCGACTTTATGTGGTAAATTCTTATGGGATGACTGATGTATAGCTCGGTATATCAGGTTAGATGATTGATTTAGAGTGGTGAGGTGATTTGTGCATGTTGTGTGTTTTATTTGTTTTTGATTGCGTTTTTGAAATTATTGAGTCCGAATGTGATTTTAAGTCGGTGGATAAAAGTTGTGTGGCTTAGACCATCATATATACAGTTGTGAACTTGGTCTGGGGACTCGTAGGTCGTCTCTCGCAGAGTGATAGTACTATCTTAAAAAGAAATGAGTTCAGTGAAGCTGTAATTTGGCAGGTCGCATGTACATTCTATAATTTACTGTGGAAGGATGAGTGTTATAGCTCGGTTTGTTGAGCTGTGTGGTTCTGAAGTGTGGATTGGTAAAGTGAGGTAGTGATTTATTTATGTGTTTATATTTGATTGTTGTTCTTGTGCTCTTTGATTATATTTTTACATGTCCTACCTGATTTCGTACCTTAATCAGCTAAAACATGGGAGACTAGCTGATGCGGACAAAAATGTCCAAACGTGATATTATTTGTTGTATGAGGTTATTTGTGGTAAGCGACCTCATTTCTAGGAGAGGGTGTTCCTCCTGGAAGATGGGCGAGCTGTATTGTGTCCTTAAGAAGTGAGCGAGCTGGTTTGTGTAGAGTAGCGACCTGTAGTATAGGGATGAGTTCTCATATAGGGTCGTGATCTGTTATGGTTTGAGCTGTGTACTTGAGCTCGGTTGTGGGATTTATGAATGTTAAAGCCCGTGGGCTTAAGGTGATTATGTTATGTTGCTTTCGGTGGGCTGTATAAAGGGCCCAGGCCTATTGTGTTGAAGAGATTTGTTATATATGGCAACTTAACATGTGGAAAGAGTCCTAGTTGAGAGTCGGTTATAAAGTTGTATTATGAATGGAATTATGATTATAGAAGGTAACCCTAGATTGAGGGATACTTCTCCTGTGTTTATATAAAGAGGCGTGTGCCTCTCATTATTTAAATGAAGTCGATTTTTTTCTATCGCATTATTATTTTTATTTGGAAGAGTGAAGAGTGTTGATTTCGCTTATTAACTTAAGCGTCGGAGGGCCTTAACGAGCTCGAAATCCGACCCGTTCGAGGCATTGTTTTGCAGGACCAGCGATGTCACCAGGATATTCACGGAGGGTTTTAGAGGTCGTTGTGACGCATTTGGAATTATTTTCAGGTCGCTGATCTCTTTTGAGGTTAGTACCCCCTTTATTTGGTAATCCAACTTTTTGGACTTATCACCCAGTTTCTTTTGGGGTATATCATTCTAATTCTTTTCAAATTAAGTTTTTTGTATCAAGAGCATATTATAAAAGAACTTTTAATACTTCCTCCATCGGTCTCATTCTATGCATTTCATGAAAATCATTAAAACTCGGCATTTTCTCCTTATTAGTGGTCCAAGCAGCGCAACATACAGGACACTTTATCAAAAAGATTATGCAACTCAAATGGCAAACATGCTAACAAGAGTCGAGATGAGCTCATATGCCCACACTACCAGCGCTTGGGAGAAGTAATTCAAATCAAACTTTTCCAAGTTATGTTCTTTTCGCTTTTTCAAGTCGGCCACCTTTTTTCCCCCATAACCCATGAACTCTATCGTCCATGTATCGTCGCTTTTCGGCTACCAAGGTCTCAAAACCAACACGACACTAAGGATATGCATTAAGTTGTCAACCAAACGAACGCAACTCCTGTCAATACCTTTGTCGTGGCTCGTCACAATCACCACACTTTATAAGAAATACAACATTACTACAGGTTTATACTGGCGGAGTCATAAAATGCATCTTAAAAATCATTGAAGGTTACCATTACCCTTCCTTCAAAAACAGAAGTCCACTGAGTTGAAATGGATGCATCCGATGGCTTCAAGCTAAATCGTAAGCTAGTGATCAGGGCAAAGTCCTCAGGGAGAAACATACGTTCTTCGTTGTTTATGTGGAAAATGATGAATTCCTTTTTTGCGTCTTATAATGTGAAACAAGTGAAATGAAGTTGGCCTTGTAACTTCATCGGCATCCCCTCGAGAAAATGTCAGAGGCATGACTTTTTAAACTTTTTAAGTTATCCCTTCAACATGGAGTTTATATCCCGCACAACCAAATTATACATCAAATGACACGAAATCTTGCCTTTAAAGTGATCGTTTTCATCCGGAACAAGTGTCTTTTGTGGTATGCAAAAATAGTAGATCTAGTTGACAGAACAGTTGGCAAATTAGTTGACATATCAAACAAATCAAAATAAGACAACAAATAATCAAAAATAAGTCGGGAAAACAAACAAATCAATATTGAAATCGATAAAGAAATACATAGTATGATAGAGTCAAGGGTTTCAAATAAAAAAATATTTTAATTATAACAAAATAAGATAAACAACAGGTACATCTACCGCCATTTTTCTTGGAGACAAGAAAAAACAATCAAATGAATCGAATATCATGAAGCCATGTCTTGATCATCGAATTGATCTGAACAAACTCTACGACAACGACAAGAATTTTAACAATGTCATCGAATTGATTTGACAAACTCTACGACAAGAATTTTAACAATGTTGAAGATTTGCCTTCTAGATTATTTCATGATTATTTATTATAATTGTGTAGAGTCTGTTGTAAATTGGATTTATTCTAATTAAATGGTAAAGAAAAAATTCGTGTTAACGAATTATATAGGCTCGTTCTATGTGTTGTGTAGATAATTATAGACTTTTGAATTTCTCAAATCCATTGATTGGTGAGTGAGAAATGATGCTTGGAAGTTGAACGGTTGCTTAAGTGCAATTTTGTTTATCCCACATTGAATGTTAGTCAATGTGGAAGGGAGTTTAAAATTGATTACATTTATTTAGTGTACATCAAGTGGGCCAGAGAGTGTTGTGGGCTTTGTGTAAACAAAGCTAATGTGGGCTCTTGGACTTGGGTTCGCCCGTCCGCCGTCGGCGGAGCCGAGCCCGGTCCCGGACCCAGACCTCGGACCTGGGCTCTGGGACTTGGTCTGAATTGGCCGCTCCGTATGGGGTCCTGGGTCATGGTTCAACCCTGGCTAACTTTTTAGCCACGTGCATTATGGACCCCTGATTCTTTTACGTACGTTTTCAAACTCCAGACCGTTCAGTTCAAACGTCAGGCGTCTTAATGATGCATGGAGACGTTACTTTGACCACTCACCTGCTGCTTCATGCATCTGCACGCTGAACCCGTCCAGGTTCATGCTGGATGATGAACGTCTTTAAGAGGGTTGCAACCTCCCGCTGGCAACCTTATATAAGGGTGAGGACTCCTTCACTTTCCATACACATGAAATCACCTGAAAAAGCAGAGAACTCCCAGCACACTGCATTCTCATATTTCTGCACTTTAGTTTTACGTAGCTCAGTTCACTTTCGACCAGTTCGCCGGAGCTCTGATATTTACGGTGCTGTAATACCAGAGACGAAGTTGTTTCATCTTTGGAGACGAATATCCAGAACCGAAGGGCACTGTCGGGGCTATTTCATCTTGCGGATAGAGTGCTTACTTGACTCGACTTGACTTTTGTTTTACTGTTTTCTGTTTTCTATTTTTCAAGTTTTCTCGAGATATTTAGTTACATTCCTGTTTGTGCTCGATTCTATTATAATAGTTTCCTACAATCGCAAGACGAAATATTGTATCTGTAATCTACTGTTTTAATATCCCTAACTTGAAAAGAATGTCGACCTCAAGCACTCCGATCAGTTCGACCGCTCCTATCGTTTCCTCCACCATTTCGACGACGACCACTGCCCATGCAGTCACGAACACCACGATGATTGGCGCCTCTACGCCAAACACAACCATGAGACATGCTGACTTCCTCTTCAACCAAGGGACCATCGACACCCTCTTGGAGACTCTGTCGAGGCGCATCTCGGCAAACAACCCGAACTCGGGATTGTTCCCTTATGGGATGGGGACTTCGGTCAAAACTGTGTCAGCTTCGGCTGTGATCCATCCTTCTGGGATGACGGGAACTACGGTTCCAAGTATGTTTTCAGCCGCTTGGGCCGCTGGATCATTCCCTTATGGGATGGGGACTTCGGTCCAAAATACGTCAGCTTCGGCTGGAATCCATCATTCTGGGATGTCGGGAACTTCGGTTCCGAACATGTTCGCAATGGCTCCGCCGACGTACTCACATGTTTCAGCTACCCACTCAACGGGTACGATGGGGACTTTTATTCCAACTATGACCGCTCTGGTGCACTCCACACGGATCATGCCCGCCCCGGAGAAGCCTCCAAAATTCAATGGGGAAGGCTTCAAGAGGTGGCAACAAAAGATGCTGCTCTACCTCACGATGCTTGGCTTCGCTAACTTCGTGAAGCAAGATTCGTGAAAGAAGAAGAACCACCCACTCCGGATGAATTCCCCCACACTTAGCTTTTTGCTTGTCCTCAAGCAAAATCTAATCTAGACGTAGACAAGGAAAAGCTAATTACCCGATGACTTAATTACTAATGCATCCATATGATTCAAGAAGTTAATGCATTAGATCGACTAAAAACTCGACTAAAAGGACGACACAATAACGTTGAGATAAGAGATTTAGACTAGCTTCCGAACACCTAAAAGTAACGAGCTAACCTCCATGTACGTCACCCATCCATGCCTCGGCCAAATTCTATCCCTGCTCAAACCGCCAAATTGTCACCCGACTAGCCCAGTCATCTATACACCTCTTTAACAAAATAATCTAAGAAATAAAAATAAAAATAAGAACTCAACTTGTACAAGGTTTTCTCCTCTTGTACTTATTCTTTCTTTTTCTTTTTTTTTTCTTTTTTCTTTTTTTTTTTTTTTTTTTTTTATATATTTTTTTTTTGAGTACCTAAAGAGATAAGGTACTAAACGAACATAATTTACATAAATCACAAATGAGAGTTCATTGACTCCAATCTTATGTTGCTAAGTGCAACTGATAATATTTTTCAACTTTGCACGTGGAGTTTTAACGTCTCCAAAATAAAAATAAAAATTACATAAAATCTTATAGAGGGTATTGGAAAACGGGGCTAGTAGAGAGTATTCGACTCTCAAGAACGAAACAAGAATAGAACAAGGGACAAGACACTTCATAGATTATTTACACTTCATTCCCCACAATTACACTATTGTTCGAATGGAAGTCTAAATATCCTAACCAAAGCATCTAACCACGTCACTTTGTCAGGGTTCCAGTCAATATCAATACACACAACTAAAATCAACCACAAGCAAGCATACAAAAAACAAACCAAAGACAAACCCCCCCACACTTAAACCATACAATGTCCACATTGTATAAAATGATAAATTAAGCTAAGTATGGTAAAAGATAAGAGAATGAGAGATACGTCCCTGAAATCGTGCTTGTGATGATGAGTTGAGCATCCAAGATCATCTAACGGGCTTCAAAGTCGAGGGGAACCTGAAACTTTAACAGAAAGAACGAAAACACACAAAAACAAATAAGATTAAAAAGGCTTGGGTTGCCTCCCAAGAAGCGCTTCATTTACGTCTTTAGCTTGACGGCGTCCATTCGATGTCATCCCGGGTCTAAAAATAAATGACGATCGTGCCACGCCTTGGTATTCTCTAAGAGCAAGAATTGGCGATGATAATCACCAAGGCGGGCACAAAGAGCATGTCCTGAGATGCAAACGGGCTCCTTCTCAACTTTATCTTCAAACACCTCCTTCTCATGTTCGTATAAAGCTTCAGGCGGCATGACATGAGGTTTAATAAATTCACCCGAAGGCAACTCTCCCACACAGTCTTGTATAACATCCTCAAAAAGCACGGGAGAGACAATGCCGACTTCCACCTCCTTCTTCTCACCCACAAATTTCACATCTTCGCATACCTCGTTCAAAATATCATCAAAGCTTGAATTTCCATCAACAAAGGTGGGATTTTTCGTATTAAAGACGGGCAACTCCTCATGACAAGGTTGGTCTAGCTCGTACACCTTGTTGTCAAATTGCTCTAATTGAATATCGAGGCGTTCTATGCGTTCATCCATACGTTTTATGCGTTCATCCATACGTCGAGTCACTTCCACAATATCGGCTAAAAGATCTTGAGAAATAGTGAGGGAATGATCGGCGCTCGAAATATACGCATTGGATGTGGGTGGAGTGTAAATATCGTAGCTCGAAGAATGGAAATCTTGAAACGTAGGAGCATACGAGTTCGCGTTCAGATAAGGCGGGGCAAACTGAGCATAAGAATCGCCAAGACCCGGATCATAATACCCATGAGACGGTGCATAAGAATCCATGCTCGGATTACAGAAATATGAAGGACATGGGCCGGGATAGTCAAAAGCATGGGCCCATTCTTGACCGCTCGGAGCATACGGGTCATAATACGATGGAGGACTTGACAATCGAGAGTTGGAGCGTAAGGGTCATCATATGGCGAACTAACTCGATAATTCGCCATCTTCAATCAAAATAATCTCGAGTTTTCAAAAATGTGGCTACAAAGCAAAACACTCAAAAACTGAGATTAAACGTACCAAAAAGTATAAAAATAAACAAATAAAATTCAACAACAAATATTAACACAAACACACAAATAAAAGCAAACACCAAAAATCGCAGCCTTTAGCCTTCCCCGGCAACGGCGCCAAATTTTGAATCGAACTTTTTCGCTTTAAAAATAAAAAGCTCGTCCACAAGAGAACGGAGCTATTGTAGGCGATAAGCTGACTCGAGTCGAATCACAAGGAAAACTAATCGGAAACTATTTCGGTGTTCGATTTTACGTACATAAAAACAAAAATAAAAACTAAACTAAACTAAGCACTCGATCCAATTTTGTTTGAGGAGTTTTCTAACATCTACGAGCAATGAAATTGAAAGCTTTTAAAAATGATTTATAAAAGCGAGGGTCTAGTGTGCCGAAATCGTCTCCACGATCGGGGTTGTCAATCTCGATGCTTCTAAACGACCCTAAGTACACTAGACCGATAAACTTAGCCAACAAGCATCATCATGATAAACAACATAATTTAAGCCCAAGCATGAAACCAAAGCATGAACATGAAGACTTCAATACAAGCATGAATTATAAACATAAATTAACAACTAGAAAACATGTAAAAGGATTATACTAAATTATGGTATTAAAGTTCAACATCAAAGTACAACGAAATACAAAGCTATACTATCATAACAAGTAAGCCAAGTTCAGAAAACTTATTATCTAAGAAAGCAGCAGCCATCGAACGATCTTCAGCGATGAGAATCGGCCTTGAACGACGGACGGCATAGAAATGACAAAACTACAAACTATCTAACTCTAATTTTGCGTGAATTGAAATGGTGGCATGAACCGAGGGTCTTCTGTATTATTCTAACCTTTCCCCCTCATCCCAGCACTCTCAAAACGAAGAAACCACCGACTTTTTATAGAATTTCAAAAATAACCGCTCAAACTGCCGGAGCATCGACGGTGCATCGATCGATGCGAGCCAGGCTGCACGCGTCGACCACGTAGTGCATCGATCGACGGAGCTAGGATCGACGTAACAAAACATTTGCATCGATGGTGCGTTGATGGTGCGTCGATCGACGTGGGCCAGGCTGCATGCGTCGACCAGGCAGTGCGTCGATCGACAGAGCTAGGATCGATGCAACAGAACATTTGCATCGACGGTGCATCAGTCGATGCGAGCCAGGCTGCGGGCATCGGCAGATAGTGTCGGTAGGACTCGGACACTGGGTAACCCAGTGTCAGACTGGTACCCAGTGTTAGCACAGTACATTGCTCGTCCAATCTTCGTCGTCTCAAGCTATAACACTAAAATAAAGAAAAATTAGATTATTTCATATAAAATAAAGTAAAAACACATTAAACACCAAACGAGACGAAAAACATCGAAAGGAAGAAAAACGATAAAAAGATAAACCTAAACACCCTAAAAGCACACAACATACACTGTAAAAACACATGAAAATCACATACAAATATGTACAAATCAGCTGCCATGATTGATAAGCTTCCACCGAACTGGAAAGACTTCAAGGCGTACCTCAAGCACAAACGAAAGGTGATGTCTCTTGAAGATGTTATCCGGAAGGTACGAATTGAGTCCGAAGTTCAAACTCAGTACAAGAATTCGAAAAGTCCGGATGAACATCGGGTGAACCTACTTGAACGTGGAGACAAATCGAAGAAGAGGACGCGTCCTGGCAACACTAAGCCTAAAGCTCCTTCTTCTAAGAAGTTCGAAGACAAATGCTACAATTGCGGTTATCCTGGACACATGTCTAAGAACTGTCGCAAGTCAAAGCAGAAGAAGGCCAAGCCGAGTGCCCAACTAGCCGAGAGGGAGATGACTAGTGATGATCTCATTGCGGTCATCACTGAGGAAGCTAACATGGTCGAGAACCGTGGTCAATGGTTCATCGATACTGCTGCAATTGCCCATGTGTGTGCAGGCTGGAGCTTGTTCTCCAAATACCATCCCTGTGAGGGAAGGAAGTTGAACATGGGAAACCAAGCGTCTTCGCAAGTTGCAGGTATTGGCTCGGTTGTTCTAAAAATGACCTCTGGCAAGATCACTCTGAATGAGGTGTTGCACGTTCCGGACATCCGGAAGAATTTAGTCTCTGGTTCAATACTAGTTAGTCGTGGTTTTAAACTTGTATTTAAGGCTAATAAGTTTGTTTTGTCAAAGTTTGGAACACCTCTGGGAAAGGGTTACCTTACAGATGGACTGTTCAAACTCAGTGTAATGGCTATACGCCCAAAACCTATCATTAATAAAATTACTTCTGATTCCTCTTACTTGACTGAGTGCTCTAGTTTATGGCAGTGTAGATTAGGCCACATTAATCTAAATTTAATAAAACGTTTGTCAAATCTCAATTTACTTAAGGTAAATGAATTTGTTAATAAAAGTAAGTGTGAAATTTGTGTAGAAGCAAAAATGACAAGGTTACCGTTTAAATCGGTAGAAAGGAGCAGGACACCTCTAGAATTAATTCACACGGGCGTATGTGATTTGAGGTTTGTGCAAACAAGAGGTGGTAAAAAGTATTTCATTACTTTTATTGACAATTGCACAAGATTTTTCTATCTATACCTTTTAAGAGGTAAAGATGAGGCTATTGAAACTTTCAAGAACTTCAAAAATGAAGCCAAAAATCAACTTAACTGCAAAATCAAATCTATCCGGAGTGATAGAGGAGGGGAATACGTAGCTCTGTTTGAGGAGTTGTGCAACAAAAGTGGCATAATTCATCAAACTACAGCTCCGTATGCACCTCAATCGAATGGAGTTGCAGAACGCAAGAATCGTACTTTGAAAGAGATGATGAATGCGTTGTTGATTAGTTCTGGGTTACCTCGGAACATGTGGGGGGAAGTTGTTTTAACAACTAACTATATCCTCAATAAGATTCCACTTAAAGGAAGGGACGAAACTCCCTATGAGTTGTGGAAATGAAGGAAACCTTCTTATAAATACCTCAAAGTGTGGGGGTGTTTAGCGAAGGTAGAAGTGCCTCTACCAAAGCAGGTGACAATCGGACCCCAAACGGTTGATTGTATTTTTATTGGTTATGCACTGAATAGTAGCGCCTATTGATTTATAATTCATAGGTCAGATGTTCCGGACATGAATGTCGGAACTACCATTGAGTCAAGGAATGCGATATTCTTTGAAGATATCTATCCTTGTAAGGAAATAGTTGCTTCCAGTTCAAACACTGGTAATGCTGAAGGAACTACAAGTCAAGAACTTGTGTGGGTTGAACATAAGTCTCGTAAATGACCCGGTTCAGAACTTGAAGCTCTAACTCCTAGACGGAGCACTCGAGCTAAAGTTGCGAAAGACTTCGGTCCTGACTATGTGGTTTTTCTCTTGGATGAAGAACCAAATTCACTGAAAGAAGTTTTCTCACAGAMTGATAGTTCATTTTGGAAGGAAGTTGTACAGAGCGAGATCGATTCGATCATGSAGAACCATACGTGGATTCTGAMTGATTTACCTGAAGGTTGTAAACCTTTAGGGAGTAAATGGATTCTGAAACRAAAGTTCAGAGCTGATGGATCAATCGATAAATATAAAGCTCGTTTGGTTGTGAAAGGATTTCTCCATAAGGAGGGATATGATTTCTTTGATACATACTCTCCTGTAACGAGAATTACCTCTATCCGGGTGCTTTTTGCGATTGCTGCTTTGCACAATCTTGAGATTCGCCAAATGGATGTTAAAACAGCTTTTCTAAATGGCGATTTAGAAGAGGAAATCTATATGGAACAACCGGAAGGTTTTGTAAAACCTGGACAAGAAAGAAAGGTGTGCAAACTTGTTAAGTMTTTGTATGGCTTGAAACAAGCACCTTTACAATGKCACTTGAAATTTGATGAAGTGATGATGTCAAATGGCTTCAAGATATACGAGTGCGACAAGTGTGTCTACATAAAGAATACTAATGACATATTTTTTATAGTATGTCTTTATGTAGATGATATGTTAATCATGGGTAGCAACATTAACGAGACGAAACTCATGCTAAAAAGGAATTCTGACATGAAGGATCTAGGAGTTGCTGACACAATTCTTGGCATAAGAATCTTAAGAACTCCAGATGGAATTGTCTTATCACAATCTCATTACATTGAGAAAGTGATCAAGAGATTCAATGCTTACGATAGTTGATTTGCATATTTTTGTACATATTTTTGTTACCATTTTTGTATCACGTTGCGTGTGTTTCGCTTGCTTTTAGGTGTTTTAGGAGTCGAGTTGGCCATTTTTCGTTATTTCTAGGTTTTCTTAGCTTTTGTACGTTTTTATTAGTTTTCGTAATTTTTCACTCTTTCATTTTTCTTTTGGCCGTAAGACGTCCAAGCGGGGCCACGCTCGTTTGGGATCATTTTCACTCGACTCGGGAATGGACGGACAAGCAAGGAAGCGCAACGGACGAGGCTCGATAAACCGGCGGACGAAAAAAGAACGAGAAATCGAGCCGGGTGCAGCAATCCAGTCGACCGACTGGAAGTGTAGTCGATCGACTGCCTTTCTAATCGATTGACTGAACTCCCAAAMTCGACTGCATTCCAGGGACTTTGGCCRTTTTGGACGACGCAGTCGATCGACTGTCGACGTGGCCGATCGACTGCAGTCGATCGACTGGAACCCCCAAGATCGACTGGATTCCAGGGCTTCTGGCCGTTTTGACAGCGCAGTCGATCGACAGGCGACTTGACCGATCGACTGCCTGTCGATCGACTGCTTTACAGTCGATCGACTGAAAAGCAAATTTTTTTACTGCTTTTGGACGATTTTGCCCCTTTGTGGAGGATTAAGTAATCAGATGTCTTTTCCAACTAGACCAACTTGCAGCAGCTCTCTGGTTCAGGGATCTTGCTCCCAAAAACACTTCTTCATATTTTCCTTTTCCATTTTAATTATGCAATAATTCCTAGTAATTAGTAATAGTTTAGTTAAGTTGTTAGATCTTCATTAGCTAGTTGTAGAAGCTTTTGTTTAGCATTTCTTTGGTGAAGAATCCTTGAAGTTGCCATTGCCATTTTTAAGATTTGAAGCTTTTGTGGAATCATAAGTTTGGTAATATCTTTCTATTAATCTAGTTTGTTTTCATGTTATTTCTTTTGATCTTGTGTTAATGCTTGGATCATAGTTTAGTTGTTAATTTGATTATCAAAACTTCCATTTTCATTTCATAGCTTTCTAGCTTTTGAGCTTATGCTTTTAAGTTGTTTAGTTGTTTAGATCAATTTCTAAGTTTGTAGAAGTTTTATATAATCTTCCTTTTTAAAGCTTTGATTTTTGTTAAATTAATGTTGACTTTTTCAAATAAGCAAGACTTTAATTTTCCCTCCCTTTTCCTTAATTAAATTTATAAGCTTTCTTAGTTAGCTAGTTTAGATTAATCATTTTTAAATAAGCTTTAATTCCCTTTTCACATTTTAATGCTTTTAAAACTTCTATTTCAATTTAAAGTTTAGTTATAAAAACTCAAACCAAATCAATGACTACTGCTTTCCTAGTTCAGAAGGACTATGCTAGGATCATTGGATGTCTGATGTACATTTCTAACTATACAAGACCTGATCTAGCTTGCTCGGTAAACAAACTGAGTCGATATACAAGTAATCCAAGTAAAGAACACTGGAAAGCGCTTGTGAGAGTTTTGAGATACTTAAAGTATACTCTGAACTTTGGGCTACATTTTGGTAGACACCCCAGGGTACTTGAAGGTTACTGTGATGCAAACTGGATATCTGACACAAAGGACTCTCTGTCAACAAGTGGATATGTGTTTGTAATAGGAGGAGGAGCTGTTTCTTGGAGATCCACTAAACAGACATGTATAGCCCGATCCACCATGGAATCTGAGTTCATCGCTTTGGACAAAGCGGGTGAAGAAGCGGAATGGCTTCGTAACTTTTTAGAAGATATTCCATGTTGGGAGAAACCCGTGCCGCCGGTTATGCTTCACTGGAAAAAGTAGAGTTTTTAATCTGTCATGTGGGTTCGCCCGTCTACCTTCGGCGAAGCCGATGGCGGAGCCGAGCGGATCCGGGCCCAAGCCCGTACTCGTACCCGTACCCGGACCTCGGACCTGGGTCCTCAGTCCTGGGCTTTGGGCCTGGGACTTGGACTTGGACTTGGGTCTTGGGCAATTGGTTCGAATTGGTTGGTCTGATTGAGGTGGTCCGTATGGGGTCCTGGGTCATGGTTCAACCCTGACTAACTTTTTAGCCACGTGTATTATGGACCCCTGATTCTTTTACGTACGTTTTCAAACTCCTGACCGTTCAGGTCAAACGTCAGGCGTCTTAATGATGCATGGAGACGTTACTTTGACCACTCACCTGGCTGCTTCATGCATCTGCACGCTGAACCCGTCCAGGTTCATGCTGGATGATGCTGACTATTTGAACGCCTTTACGGACGTCGTTAAGAGGGCTGTAACCTCCCGCTGGCAACCCTATATAAGGGTGAGGACTCCTTCAATTTCCATACACGTGAAATCACATTAAAAAGCAGAGAACTCCCAGCATATTGCATTCTCTCATATTTCTACACTTTAGTTTTACGTAGCTCAGTTCACTTTCGACCAGTTCGCCGGAGCTATGGTATTTACGGTGCTGTAATACCAGAGACGAAGTCGTTTCATCTTTGAAGACGAATAGCCAGAACTGAATGGCACTTCCAGGCTTATTTCGTCTTGCGGACAAAGTGCTTACTCGACTCGACTTGACTTTTGTTTTATTGTTTTCTGTTTTCTGTTTTTCCAGTTTTCTCGAGATATTTAGTTACATTCCTGTTTGTGCTCGATTCTATTGTAATAGTTTCCTACAGAATCAAATCATCGATCTATCTATCTCTAAGGGTTTGTAGAATCAAGTCATCAATCTCTCGGAACTGTTGTTATTTGTGCTTTAAAGAGGAAGAAGGGTTTTATAATTCATGAGGTGAAAGAGATAAAAACACAATATTAATATGGACAAATTAGTCTTTTTTATATATTTCTTAATAAGTGTGTTTGGGAGTATAAATAACCCTAATCTTAGTCCTAACCCTACGGGGGCCCAAAGAACTAATTATTTAATAAGCATGATTAAAATATAACTAGTATTATACCCGTGCGTTGCACGATAATTTTTTATTTTATTTTATCTAAAATAAAATAATTATTTTAAATGTATTAAAATATTTAAATAAGTAATTGTATATATGTATATTTAAGTTAAGTATATCTGTGTTTGTGTGTGTGTCTTTCGATAAGAACCATCACTGGTTCTCACACCAGAGATGGTTTTCCCATAATCGCTCCCTATATATAAATCATCTAAATATTAATTAAAGATTGAATAGTATTCAAAATGATATAACCTGATTCATAAAAGGATTTTTATTATACAAAATGTACTTTACAAATTATGAAAAAATTCCTTACACACAACATTTATAGTTTTGTTACTATGTTTATTCTCATCATCGTCGATCAATATTTTTAAACCCTTGCGATTGTTCACCCTTGATATAGCAACGTATAACTGACCATGATTAAAAACTGACTTCTTCAGGAAAAGTCCAACAT
>BMAC01000757.1:3799-38941 GCA_014905375.1 Phtheirospermum japonicum
AAAAGATGTCACATTTTCAACCCGTCTCTAATCTATATTAATTAATTATTATTAACTCATTTTATATTTTTATATTTAGCTTAATTTTATTAATAATTATAGTTACATGCTTTGAAAGATTCAAAAGGTGTCATACTCTCAAGCCTTCTCGCATTGTGTCGTTGTCTAATAAATATTAATTAATTATTATAATATAATTTTATTTTTTTTAATATTTAGATTGAATTCATTACTAATATTTAGTTACATACTCCAATTATCACAAATATATCATAATTTACCTATAAAAAAATTTAAAATTTCAAAAGTAAATTATTTTAACTTTCATTATAAATACAATTTGTTTAATTATTTTCATAAATAATTTTTTTTTTGTAATTAAAATTATTTCATATGTAAATTTTCTTTTAATTAAAATAATTAATTTAGATTTTTTCTACTAATTATATATAACTTTTTTTTATTTTTATATTAGGAGTATAAAAGAAAATTATTGAATTGGGAAAATATAATTAAAAAAAATATTGAATTAGGTAAACTATAATAATAGAGAAATACTAAATTAGGCAAGATACAATAAAAGAAAAATATTAAATTAGGTATATATTAGGCCTGGATGACTGATCGAAGATTTCTTAACACTCTAAGAAATCTTCTCCGCAATAGTACAGAGTCGATTGTAGAGCGGTAAGTTTTTCCGAGTCGTGTCTCTCGAGGATAGATGTAATCGGCGGTCGGTGGTTTTACTTACTCTCTTGTTAAACTTAATTAAACTATTCTACACTAGGAAAGCATTAATCATTGAGTGGGTTTTGATGTTTATGCTAAAACTTGAATTTAAAAGGAGACTTTAATTAAAAGTGATTTAAATAAAAATGATGAGAATGAGGGTTTAGGGTGTTCGGTTCGTCTCCACGATCAATCGGTATTCGCCGAGCACTTAATCCACAATTCGGGGTTGTCAATCCCAAATTATCGATCAAGTATTGAGGTCGTCAATCCCAATTCTCGACAAGCTCCGATTAATGGTTCTAAACGAACCTAAACCCTAAACCCATAATTTCTAAACTAATTGCATCAAATACGAATTAAAGCTTGTTTGAGAGTAATCAATTTTAATGACATTAATTAAATCTAATTAAAAACCTTAAATAAATTAGAACTACTAAATTCAAGAAGGCTTGAAATTAAAAGAGAAGACATGGAGGGAAATTAAAAACATTTGAAATTGAAATTGATTAAAAGTATTAAATTGAAAAGAAAGTCAAATCACCAAAGAGGAAAGCTTCATACATCTTTCAAGCACCCAAGAGTTTGTTTAGACTAAAGAGGTAAAAAGTTTCAAACCAACATCCATGGAGTTTTGAAAGAAAACAAAGGCAAGAGGAATAGAATTGCAAGAACAACAAGACAAACTAAATCTAACAACATACCCTAAGCAAATTCAACTAACAAACACAACAACATGAACAATAAATCAATAACTAAGCATAAAAGTAAAGGGAAAGAAAACTACCAATTTCATTGAACACCAAAAGCTTCAAATCCAAATTACAACCTTCAAAAGCAACCAAATCTTCAATACAACAAAGAGCAACAAGTGAAGGAGATTGTCACCTTCTCCAACTCTTGCTAACCTAAAATAAACTAACTAAACTAACTAATAAGCTAACTAAACTACACTAAACTAAGGACTTAAGCTAGGGTTTAAATTGCAAGAGAAAGGAAATGCTTGGAGGAGATGGAATTAGGTCCAAAACCACCAAGGAGAGTTGTTTTTCTTGTGGATAATGGGTGGGAAACATCTATAGGTCAATCAAGGGCAAAATGGTCATTTTTTCCATCAAAATCACACATCCTCAGCATTTCAGTCGATCGACTGGAAGTCAGTCGATCGACTGACTTGTTCAAACGCCCCAAAAATATCGACTGAAATTCAGTCGATCAACTGACAAAAATATGGAATCAGCCATCGGTGTCTTCATATGAAATCTATCCCTTCCTCTTGGATTTCATTTGGCGTTTGATTTTTGCCATTTGAAATTTTCCTTCGAGAGTTATGGGCTCCGCACCAAAACCTACCACAAGCAAGGCCACGACGAACCATCTCCAATTAAAGTTGCTTTTTAACATTTTTAAACTCAAAATTTGGGAATGTTGTAAACACAAGAGTTTTAGAAATTTCTCTCAGCTTTCCAATGATATAAGTTGGAGGCAAATGGCACAAGTGGTTTTTGGGTTATGCTTGTTTTACGACAACTGAGACATCCACCGAGCGAATGCATGAGGTGACAATGAAAATGGTCACATTTCTCGTCATTTCCGGTCGATCCTCACACCAAAGATATGTTGTGGACTGGAAATGAGTTTCTCGGGTTTGAATCATCTTCCGACCTCGTCGTGGGCCCACTTTGACCAAAGTTGACCTTCAAAATAAAAACTAATAAAAAAAACTAAGAAAATATAAGAAAAATTAGTAAAAACAAAGAAAACACTACAAAACCTAAAACTAACAAAATAGGCCAAAACGACTTCTAATACCCATAAATGCAAGCAAAACACATGCAAACGCAACACAAAATGGTAACAAAAATGCGTACAAAAAAGTACAAATCAATGACACATAAGCAAACGAAACACCAAAATTCTTTATTATCCAAGCAAAGCATACGAAGTAGATACATAGATTATGAGGATTTTGCATTAATATATACTTGTTTAACACTCGTGTATTACATGTGACTTATCAAAAGATAAATATAAAAATATTTGTGATAATGTCAAAATTTTAAATTTAAAATAAAAAATTAAAATAATTTATTCTTAACTTATGCCTTGTACATGTATATCTATTTATTAATTATTATAAATATTAAATAATTTTGTATTTGATGTTTTAATAAATTCATTAATAATCTTAATTACATACTTACAAAACTTCAAAAGGCGTCACGTTCTAAACTCGTGTCTAACATCTATTTTATTAATTATTATTATTAAATTATTTTATTTATTAATGTTTAGAATAAATTCGTTAATAAATATTAGTTATATATTTTGAGATATTTAAAATATGTCATACTCTCAACCCGTGTCGCATTGTACTGGTGTCTAGTCAATGTTAATTAATTATTAGTATATAATTTAACATTTTTATTGTTAGATTGAATACATTACCAATATTTAGTTACATACTTAGATTATTGTAAATAATAACTCATATTTTACCTATATGAAATATTTGAAACTCCAAAAATAAAATTATTTAAAATTCTAATTATGAATCAGCTTATTTAATTATTTTCATAATAAAGTTTTTTTGTAATTAAAATTATTTCATATGTAATTTGTCTTTTAATTAAAATAATTAATTTAGATTTTATCTATTAATTATATATGACTTATTTATATTTTTCATATTAGGAGAATCAAAGGAAAGTATTGAATAAGAAAAAAATATAATAAAAGAATTAAATTAGGTAAGATACAATAAAAAAAAGTATTAAATTAGTTAAATATTAGGCTCGGATGATACATAAGCAAACAGAGCACCACAATTTTTTATTTGTCAAACGAATCATACGAAGCAGACACATAGGTTATGAGGACTTTGCATTAATATATAGGGGTGATATATATATAAGTACATTTTTTAAAAAGAAAATTTAAATAAGAAATTCCATTCACATTATTTTCATTCACCTTATCCTTTTTTCGAGTCCCATCGTAGGGGGAATCTCACGACTCGGGCCCTAGCTTTATGCCTTTTCCTTGGCACACAACTTGGCACACAAATGTTGTTCCACAATTAGCATTAAACATAATAATCTGTTGCTTTTAAAGATGTTTTGCACTCATTTTGGAAAGCCCAATTAGTCATTTCCAAGAATGCACCAAACAAAAAACGAGAAGGTATCAGTTTTCCTGGATAGCAATAAAAGCTGCACAAATATAGTAATAAAATATGTTGTGCACATTCCATTAAGTTAAGTTGTGTGATATAATAGTTCTACGAGCCATGGCGTAGCCAACGAACTGGTGGATTGGACACACCGATCCATTTTTTTCTTCCTGTTTTATAACAAATCATTATATTTTCAATAGATAATTATTATTACTTTTATGATTCTTTTATCCCTATTTTTATTATTTTACGTTTTTAATTATTTTAAACAAATGATATTGTAGTCATTTAATACTTATAATTATAAAATCTATTATCTTTCTTAATTTTCGTTAAATGGTCAATTACAATACATAGAATGTGACGGAAGAAGCATTTTTTATTTTATTTTTCCATCAATTCGTACTCCCCAAAAAATTGAATGTGTCCGCACGCTCTACTATCGGCTACTTGTGTAGTCAAGATCTTTGTTATTACAATTAGAAACTCTTTCCATTTATTGGAGTGATAATCGAGTCGGACTTTTCTTTTTTAAATAGAAAATTAAAAAAGCAATAAAAATTTTCATCCGAAAATTGAACCTTAATTGACTCAGTTGATTATTATTATTATTATTATTATTATTATTATTATTATTAATATTATTATTATTATTATTATTAGGTAAACACTTGTGTTATATGATCCGTCAGGTCATATGACTATGTTCTATTGATTTTTGTATTATGATGTATTGGTTTTTGTATTTAAAATATTATTTTTTTGAAAATCTCCAGCTCGTGCTATGTTATTGATTTTTGTATTATGATCCATTAGTACTATAATATAATAATTATTTACTATGTATTAATTTTTATATTATAATAAATCGATATAAAATTTAGTTGGCAAATAATCTGTTAGTGTGAGTTGAGTGTTGCTCTTCATATTATTAGAACCAAGAAATTAGTTATATGGCGCGACCTTTTGAATTTGTAACCATTATTTTGTTTTTCTTCAGATATGGTATATATCCTGGGCTAAACTTCTAGTATAAAACAATCCAAATTAAATATTCACTCCAAGATTCAATATAGCTCATCGATCGCACATACCCAAAAGTATTTACGCCACTAAACCGTCCTAATTAAAAAAAATTGTGTTGGGAGCATGTCGAGAATCCAATTTGTACCCGGTGTGTGATAAAGTTGCATACATTAATTAAATTTCCACTAATGTAATATATCAAATGAATATGTACTAAAAGAATATTAGCATAATTTGTCGGCCAATAACTGCATCCAAATAGAATACAAAATTTGAATCTACTGCGCAGTAAAAATTCGAAAGTAACTCGCGGTGTAGATATTCATGAGAAAAGTTGAATTGTGTTTCTCTCTCTATATAAATTCACTGCGTAGTGAAAACTTGAAAGTGTAACTCACGGTGTAGAGATATTAAAAAAGTTGATTTTCAATGATAGTAAAGCTTTTGTGTGTAATATTAATGTATTTGTTTGTTTATTATTTACTATTTGTCGTTTTATCTTGTAATTTTTTTTATTGGATAGAAGGAATATTATATAATAAAATAGATGATATACATGGGGCAGATGTTCATCTGTCAAACGTGATATATTGTAATTTTAGAAATTTATTCAACTAAGTTACGTAAGCGATTGAGAGGCTTGGTCATTGTAAGGTTGGCATTAAAGCAAGTTGTCTAGCACATTTACTGCCTTAACCAGGTGTACAAGTTAGCTTCCCGAATTCATGTAAAATTAAACTTTTAAGTCCAGATTAACGGGTCTCTCCTGTTAGGCCGACCCATGATTCGACTCAGTGATATTATTGTAATTTATCCAAGTATATAAAATATTCCAACCCAACAACATGTTATGTCCATATTTCCTTTTCTCACCACCGCCCGATTTTTCCCCCAAACCCTACTCTTTGCAATCGCCCTCTTCCCGTCCGTTGTTTTTCATTCACCATCGTCATACGAGTTTACCGGCGACCTTCTCCATCGAACGGTCGTCCGTGTTTCAATTTTTTCACCAGAGCATCCGACGATTTCTCCGTTCAAGATCGCGTTCCTTTGTCACATTTCACCGAGCACCGTGCTTGTCCATTCTCAGTTGCTTTATCAAAGGTGAGTTTCTTCTTGTTTTAAAATTTCAGTTTCGAAATTAGTATTCCTGCATTTTAGGGTTTGAATTGTCGCAATTATTTTGATTTAGGGTTTCAGACGAATTTTGGTATATAATTTCATATCTGATGTTTTTGTTGTCTGAATGAGTATCGTGAATGGAAGGGTTTTAAGTTTCCTGTATAATACTTTTCCTCTATGATATGTGGTGATATGCATGACACAGGTGTATAATTATTTGAATGGTGATATGTGATATGTTCTGCATTGTTTCTATGAATGATAATGAAATTTATATGATTATATTTTACATTTCCAGTTTCTTATGTTGAATATTGGTTTTTTGCAGTCCGCTGACGACAATGTGATCCAAATTTTTGTGCACCCCTTTTTAATAAATTAATTTAAAAGCACGTTAGTTTGCTCGCAAGAGTACGAGGTAACTGTAGGGTGATAAGTTTGACTCGAGTCGTATCTCTCGAGAAAATAACTGTTCGGTCTTTCGGATGTTTTTCTCAATTTATGAACTAAAGTAAAATACATGTACAATTGGGGTTTTGAAAGATATTGAGCTGGTCATTATAAACTAAAGCAACAATTAAACTAAAGATAATTAAACTAAATTATCAACTACGAGTAATAATTTAAACTATCAATAATACGCAACCATAAATTAAAACTAATTAACGAATCTAAGAGCATGAACGTAAGAAATTATCACTACGCAATGAATCATAAGAATCTAAGATTAACGAATAACTAAACATAAATCAACTCGCATAAATAAACTAAATTAACCAATATCCAAGTATAAAACGATTGAACTAATTAAACTAGAATTAACTAAGAGATTAACTAAGAATTAAACTAAGAAATTAACTACTAAATTAACTAGGAGTTTAGAAATCTTATTGTAACTACTAAAAGCAATGAGAAGCTCCAGCTATTCCGGAGTTTGAACGTGGATCTTGGGCGAAGATTGAATCCCGAACTCGAATTCGATGTTACGCGTTGTTTTTCGATCCTTGATCTCCATCTTCAAATCTCGTTATGAGATGTGGAATTATCGTTATTGGAAGCTATGAACCCTAGGTGGTCGTGTCTCTGGTGTCTCTCTCCTTAAAAATCCGAAATATAGAGGGTTTATATAGATATTGCAAGTTTGGCGCATAAGAAACCCTAAAATCCGAATTCTGGGCCGTCGCGTCGACGGTGCGTCGACTGAGGCGCGCTGGTGCTCGGCGTCGGTGCTGCCTGGGCGTGCGCGTCGGCTGGGCGGGTGCGTCGACTGACGCGGGCTTGCATCGACGCTTCAGCAAGTTGCGTCGACGGTGCGTCGACTGACGCTCCTTTAGTCGACGCTTCAGCAAGTTGCGTCGTCGGTGCACCGGCCTTATGTCGACTGACGCGGATCATGGCTCGCGTCAGTCGACGCGGCTGAGCGTCTGCCTCCGTCTCTCGATCTTTTGCTACTCGTTTCGCCGGAAAGCTCGTTCTCCTATTCTTGTACATTGAACTTCGTCTATTACGTGCTGAAATCTTCCGGTTACTTAGCTGTAAGGTGAAAAATAACAAAATATCACCTATTTGCATCAATTACGATTAAAATACGGTAAAATAAGTCAGAACTGTAAGAATACGGAATTATGCTTAAATCGTCCAACTTATACCAAAAACAAATAGAAAATCGTATTAAAATACTAATAAAAATAAGGACAAATCTACTCTAATCAACTACCCCACGCTTTATTGGTTTGTTCGTCCTCAAACAAACGATAATTTCAAAGTATACCTAGAATGAAAATTAGTTTAAGCAAAGAGTCGTGCTATGCTACATACGTAATTTTGAAAATATAGGTACAAGTCACGCAACGTCAAACACTTGACCATTATTACATTGTCGCTTCAAAATAAAATCATGCTTCCTCACGAAGGATAATATATATAAGTACACTCAAAAGCACTCAAGTATTTTCTGCATGGGACGTGTATACACTCAAATCATACAATTACATGCACAATAAATAAGCACCGAAAATCAATCTCTTCTCAATCGCAAATTAAGTGTGCTATCAAAACTAAGAATCAGAAAGGGTCTTTACGGGTTGTAGTGTAAGGCTCTTTGGACGGGTGTGGAATATATAAGTCGTGTGGTTAATTCATGATCAACATGCTCAATAACTCATCTAACCTAATCTAATCAAGAAGCAATAGCTTCACCTCGAACAAAAGAAAAACCTCACTAAGCACTCATAACGTAGCCTTTCAAATAGGGTATTTCTCAACTCAAAACTCGTAAATCGACTGAAAGCTCAAACCACTTAAGTACAATTAAAGCTTATAGCATGCTTCTTACACAACTCTTGCCTTCTAATCGTTAGGCTTCATAAAATAAACAATAAAATTCAAGCCTTTAAAAGTGCGTAGGCAATTACTAGCACAAGACCCACCATCTTTCTTATTATTTTTTTTTTATTTTTCCCCCGTTTATTCTTTTTATGGGGTTTCTCTCTTTTTTTTAGATGGTGGTCCTTACTCACAAAATAATAAATTCCTATTAACAATTCCAAGACTCAAATAACCAATAAAAATACGAACTCCTACCCCACGCTTTTAATGGGTTGTAGGGGTCGTCTCAACAACACTCATGGCTAAAGGCATGGATTATTTGGCTATGATTGGCTCATTCGGAATTTATAGTGGCTAAAAATATATGGATATGGCCGGAATABGGTTTTATATGRGCCTTAACMTCATMTTCAAAGTCYACTACACACAGCGGTTTCAAAGAGATATCAAGACTGAAACTTATTCACGTACATGCAATGATGATAAACACTCAGGCTACTCGCTGGCTTTTTGCATGAATTTTTTTTTGAATTGACGCTGCTTTTAAGGTTTTGCGAAATCGATTGCGTCCAAGTACAATTTTACAATATATAATAATAAATTTGAAAAATTATGCACTTATGCACGCTCAAAGACGAAAACAAATAATCATACATTGTCAACTTTGACAGGCATGCCATAGAAACACAATTATCACGCAGGAATAGCAATTAATCACGTTTAAGCATATAATTATTACAGGCCAAGTATCAAATAAAATTACACAATTAATCAATAAAAATCACACTCGACCACCCCCCTCTCTAAATATCCGGGCAATCTCCTAATTGCCACAAATACATCAAAATCAAAAAGAGGAAGGAAAAAGAAAATATTCCTGAAATAATAGTAGTCGAGCCGCTACTCGTCGATTTGTGTAATTGGCCTTGCTTCAACGTGCGCGATATGAATTGCCCTAAAGAAAAAAATATAAAACAAGCAAAAACAAAGAAAATAACAATATTTTTGGATTTTATATTTTCCATTTTTTTTAGTTTTTATTATTATTTTTATTTTTTATTTTTTTTAGATAAATCATAAATAATAAAAATAAAGATACGAGATTTAGAACTCGCGGGAATCATCATCCTCGGGGTTCTCGTCGACATCCATGCTTGGTGTGGGGTATGCCGCCTCAAATCGTTCCTCGAGCTTCGAAATGCGAGCTCGCATCTTCTTCAAACTCCGACGGTTTTGGTTGTGGTTCACATCAATCTTCTCGTCGATGATTTGGAGCTTATCGAACATCTTTAATTGAAACGCCCGATTTTCATCAAAAAATTGGCTCCAATCGGGACTCGAGCCTGAAGTAGAATGGCGGGCTTGCTCCATATCCACATTGCCATCGTCGTCGTCATCGTGTAGTCGAGACGAAGATCCTCCTCTAGTCGACGACCTCACTCGGGGTGCCGGTGCACGCGTAAGAGGTAATGAAGTGGTCCCGAGTGGGCTAAGTCCGTTTTTGGCCGGATCGAACCCGAAGTGACGGGCGAGGCCGGTAATGTATGGCGTAAATGAGCGAAGTGGTGACTTGTTTCCCGGAGTACCCTTAGTGACGTTGTAAAGTCCTAGCAAAATCATCGGGTACAACCGGACTTGACGACCATCAACGAGGCATTGTAGAACATAAAGCTCGGCTTTGGTCGCGTAGGTGGCCTCGTTCTTGCATAAAATAATGTGCCCGAGGATCTTGTAGGCAACGTAAAGGGCGTCGTCTTGAATTTTCGAGCAAGGAAAACGCTTGCAATCGCCCGTATTTCCCCCGGTGATCATCCCCCCAAAAGAGGCTAAATCGAAGCCTTGAACTCTAACCGGGTGGTCCCCTACGGTCGGAAACTGAAAATGTTGCCAAAAATCTCCTCGTCTACACTAACGTCATTCCCTCCTAGTCGACAAGTGAACGTCTCGTCGTTCCGGATTGCCAAAGTGGAGAAAAACTCGAGCATAAGCTCTCTAAATCCGGGAAGGTGCATTTGGGCGAAGTACCCACAACCCAGGCCATCTACATAACGCGAAAGATCGGTGTGGTATTCCGACCCATTCGAGGCTTCTTCCGCAAGTCCTTGGACGTTCAAAATCCTATGCGTAGCGAAACCCCACTTGCGAATATTCTTGAACATGTCCCCTTCCTTTTTGTCAAAAATTGGGAACGGTGCTCCATATTTCCCCAAGATATCCTTACGTTTACCCGCTCGAGACATTATCAAACAATACGAAAGCGAACGGGAATGATAATTCTTGAAAAATAAAACTTTTTGTTATTTGGGGAATTTTGTCGAACACTTGGCGTGCGTGCTCAACCAACAAAACTCTTGAGCAATTCTTGCACCAACAACTTCCCAACACAACCAAACAACAATAACAATGTCCCAAGAAAGTTTCAAGCGAAGTACCTCGTTGATATGCCGTGAAAACGAACGAATTGATGAAATTTGCCCTAACCCTACGTAGCTTGATTTGAGAATTAGCTTGAAACCTGCCCCAAATTCGATCTTGCCAGCTTATTTATAGTGTGTATTTTTAAGTTTTGAGAGTTGTAGTGCAGGGAATTTGTAGAACAAAAATTGTGAAGAAGGTAAGAAAATTAAAATTTTGAAGTTAGAAAAGGAGGAAAAGTGAGAAGAGGGAAGAAGGGGGCTGTTTTAAAGCAGGTTTTCTGGGTTTTCCGCGGGTCAAGACGGTTATGGGTCGGGTCGGTCGGGCAAAATCCGAATTAAAGCGCTTCTTGGCCGGGCGCGTGGCTCGCGTCGACGCTCGCGTCAGTCGACGTGACATAGATTGTTTTCTCGGCATTTGGCGTCGACGCCACGTCGACTGATGCGAGCAAGCTCGGCGTCGACGCGGGCGGAATCCTGGGCAACTTTTTCTTCGCTTGTTCGATCAATTCTCCTCGTCCGAGTTCTTCCATCTGTTCTAAACAAATAAAAACAAAAATAAAACAATAAATAAAATAAAAATAAAATACACAAGGATACATAATGCTCGGGTTGCCTCCCGAGAAGCACAATTTTTAACTTCACTTGCTCGACGCTATTTTGCTCGTTTAATTCCAAATGTACGGTGGATCTCCAAACTCCACCGAGTTATGATCGCGACTCTTCTTCCTTTTGTCATAATAAGGTTTCAACCTATACTTGTGATCTTGAAAGGATAATTTTCCGACTTCATCATACAACGTGGCTACGCCGTACTCATATAATTCTTCTATCGAAAATGGTCCGCTCCATGCAGCTCCAAAATCAGCTGGGTCATATTTAAGGTCGTGATTATACAGTACTAAATTTCCAACCTCAAACTGCAAGTTTTTAACTTCCTTCATGCGAACCTCTTTTGATTTCTTCTTCTCCCTCGCCCAATCGACGAAATATGCCTCGCCCTTGTTCTTTTTGCGTGAAAATTTAAATTTTTTGTTAGGGTCGAGGGAATCGTGACTTTGGCGACTTATTGGTGGTTTATGCGGTCGCTCCACATCGAAATCGTCTCCAAATTCTTCTACGATGTCGCGCATGTCAATACCTAGTAACTCGATCAAGTCTTCTCCACTTAAGTGCATATCCTCCTCAAACTCGTTGTACTCCTTGCTTGAATCGACTCGTTTATCCCCTCCCTCGGTAGAAAATCCGGTGTTGTCCCCGTCGCTCAGTTTGTTCAAAGTTGCAATTTCTCGTAACTCGTTTACGCATGATGTAACGGGATCAACGAATGAATCATCCTTTTGCATGATAGGGGAGGGAGTGTTCTGAATATCTCTTAAAGAAAATGTCACTATTTCGCCCAAAACAGTCATGGTCATCCTCCCTTTGTGAACATCGATTAGCGTATGGGAAGTAGACATAAACGGGCGTCCCAGTAAAATGGTATGCTCAGTGCTTTCATCCGGTACCTCGCCAATGTCCATAACCACAAAATCAACCGGAATTACGAGCTCTCCAACTTGTACTAAAACATCTTCAACTACTCCCAAGGGTCGTCGGGTTGAGCGATCGGCCAATTGTAGGCGCATGGTTGTCGGCTTAAGTGGTCCAAGATTAAATGCTTGATAAAGTGAATATGGCAGTAAATTTATCCCTGCTCCAAGATCTAACATTCCTATCGCTTTTTGTCCATTGGCCAACGAAATAGTGATGCAGAAACTTCCAGGATCGCGTTCCTTGGGTGGCAATGGCTTCTTAAAAATCGCGCTAACCTCCTTTGGTAATGGTACGTATTGATTCGTCGCCAAACATCTCTCTCTCGAAGCAAGTTCCTTAAAGAATTTTACGTAGGCGGGCATTGTTTTGATTACCTCCAAAAGTGGTAGGTTGATGTTGACATTCTTCAAGAGGTTTTATAGCTCCATGAACCTCTTGTTCTCTTTCACCGGGCGCAACCGGCTTGGAAAAGGAACAACATCCTTAATTTGCGTCGTTGATTGCTTCGGCAGTGATGGTCCGTCTTTGCCAAGGGTGTTGTTCGGAATAGTCCCTTGAATTGAACCAGACACGTATCTATTGGTAGATTTATGTATCTTGTCTACAGGTTTAGGAACAAGTTCCTCATCTTGGTCCTCTATGCCATTGTCGATCTTCTTCCCACTGCGAAGGACGTGAACCGCCGACGCTTGCTCCGGTTGGCTTGGTAGCCTGTCCTTCTCCTTATTTGACCTTGCAAAGTCAGTTGCTAGTTGGCCCATAGTTCTTTCCATCCTATCCATGTTTTTAGCTAGATCATGCACAACACCGGAAAGATGGTCAATTCCGCTTACCTTCTTCGAGAGTTCATCAATCTTTGCGTTCACCTTTGTAAGTCCCTCTCTATTGCTAATCGTCTCGGCCACTTGATTTTGCTGCCAAACCAACAGCTGATCATTTGGTTGAGTCGCATTAGACGCCTTCCCTTGCGTATGAAAATTATTTTGTGGTGGCGGCACTGGTGGTGCTTGAGCATATTGTGGTGGTGGATATTGTGGATCAGGTGGCATATGATTTGGATTTCCAGGGCCCCACTTGAAAAGAGGATTATCACGTTACGGTGTGTACTTCTTTTGATTCGAATAATTCTGGATCGTGTTAACATCCTCATGCTGCTCAATGTTGTTTGAACACACATCAGCTGAATGCTGGGGGGATCCACACTGGTTACATGTTACGGCCATCCTTTGTGCAGTGGACTTGCTAGCTCGCTCGGCTTTCCAAGCAGCTAATTTCTCGTCAAATATCTCCTCACATTTCGCCTTCACTAACTGGCCGTCATCTAAATCAGGATCAGGGATGGAAACTTCGTTAACCCTCATTTTACGAGGCCGAGAGTTGGTTTGTCTAGATTTTTCGCTTTGCTTTTCCAACACCCGCCTCGCCCCGGTGGCTGTCAAATCTCCAAAATCTCCTCCCAGTGCTATCTCTACTTCTCGTTTCCCATGGTCTAATAATCCATCAAAGAAAAACTGGTTAGTCATCTCTGGAGAATAGTTGTGGTGGGGGCAAGCTTGCAAAAGCGTCTTGTAACGCTCCCACGTTTCATGAAATAGCTCTCCATCCAACTGTTCAAAGGTAGCAACTTGCCTCCGAAGATGCCCCGTAGTTTGGGCCGAATAGTATTGATTTAAGAATTTCTCGCTGATCATATCCCAATTAGTCAACGAGCCAGGCTCTAGTGATAGTAGCCATGACTTCGCCTTGTCCTTCAAGCTGTATGGGAAACAAATCATTTGTACTTCCTCTTGGTGAAGGCCATGAACTACGAATCGCCCCACTTCATCAACAAAGTAATTTAAAAATGCCAAAGGGTCCTCATGGACATTTCCGTGAAAAGTCGGGAGTAAGTTAAGTTGATGTGGTTTGATTTCGACTGCCCTTGCGGTAGGTCCAAGAACAATGGCGGACCTAAAAGGTACAACCTTTGGACGTGCTAAATCGCGCTGTCTTGGTGCTCGATCTCCCCTCGTCTCCCTAACTCGATCATTAACTCTCTCGTAGTGGTCATCATGCGCGTGATGGTCCTCGCGCTCGTATCTCCTTCCGAAATTATTTTGCTCGTAACCATGATCTTGATTCTCCAACCACTCGTTCACGTGCCTTGATCGTTAACATAAGCATCACGTTACAGAAAATTCTCATTCCTAAATGCCATGTTCTCGATGTTGTGTTGACGCATGACATTGTTGTTCACCTCTTCGTTTTGCCTCATATCTGCCATGTTGGGTTGGTGATTGACTATGTTGTGCTGCTGGTTAACTCCTTCGTTTCTCCCCTCATCTCGTCTCACGTTCTCCATGTGTTGCTGACAATTAGCCCAATTTGGCTCGGGGTTGTGGTTATCCATGCAAAATGATTGGTTCACTACCATACCCATTTCGAATGGGGCGTGGAGGTGATCTCGGTGGTGAATCGCCGTTTCGAACCGAATGTGCTCCTAACATAATGTCGGGAGCTTGATCGCAAGCAAAATAAGTTGCTGTCGAGGAATTGTCCTTGGGAATAAAAACGGGTCTTGGTCTTGGCGGGTTTGAACGGTGGACGTTGTCGATGAATGGCGCAAGGTCACGTTGAAATGATCGCCTTCCTTGCATAAACTCAACAACACGTCAACGTACCAAATGGCAAAAACCAAGTGCGAAATATAAATAAAAACAAAAGTAAAAAGAAATTAAAGAATCAAAAAGAAAATAAAATGAAAAACATCTTAAATTCCACTCGTTGCGTTCCCCGGAAACAGCGCGCAAATTTTTGATCCAAACTTTTTTTCACCCCTTTTTAATAAATTAATTTAAAACCACGTTAGTTTGCTCGCAAGAGCACAAGGTAACTGTAGGGTGATAAGGTTGACTCGAGTCGTATCTCTCGAGGAAACAACTGTTCGGTCTTTCGGATGTTTTTCTCAATTTACGACTCGAGTCAAACTCATCACAAGGAAACAACTGTTCGGTCTTTCGGATGTTTTTCTCAATTTACGAACTAAAGTAAAATACATGTACAATTGGGGTTTTGAAAGATATTGAGTTGGTCATTATAAACTAAAGATAATTAAACTAGTTACTTAAACTAAATTATCAACTACGAGCAATAATTTAAACTATCAATAATACGCAACCATAAATTGAAACTAATTAACGAATCTAAGAGCATGAACGTAAGAAATTATCACTACGCAATGAATCATAAGAATCTAAGATTAACGAATAACTAAACATAAATCAACTCGCATAAATAAACTAAATTAACCAATATCCAAGTATAAAATGATTGAACTAATTAAACTAGAATTAACTAAGAGATTAAATAAGAATTAAACTAAGAAATTAACTACTAAATTAACTAGGAGTTTAGAAAACTTATTGTAACTACTAAAAGCAATGAGAAGCTCCAGCTATTCCGAAGTTTGAACGTTGATCTTGGGCGAAGATTGAATCCCGAACTCGAATTCGATGTTTTGGACGCGTTGTTCTTCGATCCTTGATCTCCGTCTTCAAATCTCGTTATGAGATGTGGAATTATCATTATTGGAAGCTATGGAACCCTAGGTGGTCGTGTCTCTGGTGTCTCTCTACTTAAAAATCCGAAATATAGAGGGTTTATATAGATATTGCAAGTCTTGGCGCACAAGAAATCCTAAAGTCCGAATTCTGGGCCGTCGCATCGATGGTGCGTCAATGGTGCATCGACTAACGTGTGATGGTGCTCGGCGTCGGTGCTGCCTGGGCGTGCGCGTCGGCTGGGCAGGTGCATCGACTAACGCGGGCTTGCATCGACGCTTTAGCAAGTTGCGTCGACGGTGCGTCAACTGATGCTCCTTCAGTCGACGCTTCAGCAAGTTGCGTTGTCGGTGCGCCGGCCTTGCGTCGACTGAAACGGATCATGGCTCGCGTCTATGGAGCATCGACGGTCGTGTCAGTCGACGCGACTGAGCGTCTGCCTCCGTCTCTCGATCTTTTGCTACTCGTTTTGCCGGAAAGCTCGTTCTCCTATTCTTGAACATCGAACTTTGTCTATTACGTGTTGAACTCTTCCGGTTACTTAGCTGTAAGGTTAAAACAACGAAATATCACCTATTTGCATCAATTACGATTAAAATACGTTAAAATAAGTCAGAACTGTAAGAATACAGAATTATGCTTAAATCGTCCAACTTATACCAAAAACAAATAGAAAATCGTATTAAAATACTAATAAAAATAAAGACAAATCTACTCTAATCACAATGCGTACTAAAGAGCAAGCGAAAAACAGTCAACAAGATCCGGTAAAGGAGAAAAAAGATCCTGGAAAGAAGAAGAATGGTCCCGGGAAGGAGAAGAAAGCTCGAGTCCAAATTAAGAAAAAGGAAGCTGCAGGCCGCCTGATTACGGAGAAGAAAGATCCATCCCCTATTATGGAAAACGAAGCCGTAGACCCGATTATGGAGAAGGAAGATCCAGCTCCGATTACGGAGAACGAATCTCCAGTCCCGATTAAGTTCAAGAAAGCTGTTGGAATGAAGAGGAAGAAAGGGTTAGGAAAGGAGAAGGAAGCTGCAGGCCCGATTGTTGAGAAGGAAGCTCCAGCCTCGATTTCGGAGAATGAAGCTCTAGCCCTGATTACAGAGAACAAAGCTCTAGTCCCCCCGATTAAGACTTCTGGAATGAAGAGGAAGAAAGAAGAAAATAAAACAACAGAAAAGAAGAAACGAATGTGAGTTTTATCTTTTTTAATTTTTTTGAACAAGTTTTGCAATGTTTGTACAATTATTTTTAAAAAAGTGTATTAGTTTTGCTATTAATTTTTAGTAGATATTTGTTAGTTTTTATGTTAATAATTCTTTTTTGTAAATAATTCTTTTTCTTATATCTTCTTATTTTTGCAGGAGATACGATCCTGAATTTGTCATTCATTGTAAACCTAACGGCATTTGTGAAGTTATTTCGGGTTTGACTCCTGCACAAATGAAAGCTGTGCAAGACATTGGGTTTGGAGGGATGTTGAGTGTTGCAGGGATTGATGTCACTAAAACGGGACTCATACAATGGCTTGTACAAAGATTTAATGGGTGTAGTCAGATGTTAAATATTGATGAGAAAAATAGTTTTGTTGTCACAGCCGATGATATACATAACGTGTTTATGTTGCCTAATGGAGGTTTGGATGTAGTTAGGACTGATGTGAAGAAATGTATGCCCGATAGTACAGGCTTATTGGTTGAGTGGGAAGAGAAGTATGGGGTTACCAGCAATGTGAATCTGAAGTTTTTGAAAGATGTTATTCAGGGAAAGTTTGGAGATGTGGGGTGTGCTGACTTTCATAGATTGTTTATCCTTTATAGCGTTTCTTCTTTTTTGGCCCCAATCTTAGGTCGAAGGGTGGATTGGGGGATTCTCCAGTGTATTAGTGATGTGGAAAGGATTCCTTCATACAACTGGTGTTCGTATGTTCTTGATCGTCTTTGCAAAGGGGTTGATAGCTTCCACAAGCGCCCGCAATCAAAGAATGTCAGTGGTTGTGTACTTGTGCTCCAGATTCTTTACTTTCACAAGCTTAAATGGAAGGGACGCGCTGAATCATCCTCATTACCATTGATTCAGCATTGGACGACAGAGAAGTTTAAGCAAAGAATGCGTGAAGAGCTTTCTGCTGGAGGTTGGGGGCAGGGTGAATGGATTCTGAGCATGTATCTAATTTCATCAAAGACAGAGACAAATATAATACAGAAAAGGTCAGAAGTTGAAGCTGAAAAAGTTTATGGAACAAACGAACAAGTTTTGGTGGATAATGAAAGAGTTGGGATAGCGGAAAAGAGAATTCAAGGAGTGGTCGATGGGTGTGAAAATGAAGGGCTTGATAAACCAACATGATTTATCAAATTTGAGTTACCAAGTGATGAAATGGACGATGAGGAAATTCAGAGAATAACACAAGATGTAAGTTATTTTAATTATTAGTTTTTGTACTTCAAAATTTATTTTTTATATATTGCAGATATATTTTGTGTTTAACTATACTGTCTGACTTGTAGGAAACTCATGAAGCAATTCTCTTTCTGAAGAGAGACATGGGTATTGTCAGCGATGTTCATTGGAAACGATTGTTGAAGTTGACACAGAATGCTCAAGAGAACAAATGTTCAGACTTTGTACCTGATATATCTAAAAGTCAAGAGTTTTGGTCAAATGAACAAGTGCAACAAATATTTGATCAAATTGTGGCAAATCATATACGGATGCAAAAACTGACAAGTATGCCTATGCCTAGCTTTGAGTTATTAACGCCTGAAGATAATCTTGCTTCCGATGTTGATACGAATGCAACAGTTGCAGAAATATTGAGAAGTGATCAAGAAGTAGCTGACATTCCAGGTGAAGTATTTTCTAACAACATTTTTTTCTTACAAGTATTGGTTTATAGTCTTTGAAGCATTGTGTTTTCTACTATGAAGTATTGGTTTATGGTCTTTGAAGTATTGTGTTTTCTACTATGCAGTATTGGTTTATGGTCTTTTGAAGCATTGTGTTTTCTACTATGAAGTATTGGTTTATGGTCTTTGAAGTATTTTGTTTTCTACTATGCAGTATTGGTTTATGGTCTTTGAAGTATTGTGTTTTCTACTATGAAGTATTGGTTTATGGTCTTTGAAGTATTGTGTTTTCTACTATGAAGTATTTGGTTTATGGTCTTTTGAAGTATTGTGTTTTCTACTATGAAGTATTGGTTTATGGTCTTTGAAGTATTGTGTTTTCTACTATGAAGTATTGGTTGTATGGTCATTTGAAGTATTGTGTTTTTGATTATTTTTTTTAACAGATGATCATTGGCATATAAAAGAAAACAGTGACTTTCATTGCTTATTTATGAGGAAGAACAACAAGTTTTTTACCAACATGAGTAGGAAGGAAAAAGATGTTGTTGACTACTGCTTTTCTCCGCAAAACATACATGTGAAAAAGTAACTAAGCAATATTTTGGTTGATTAAATAAATAACTCCAAATGTGATATTTTTCTTAAATTCTCATTTCTATTAATTATTTTTACAGGTCAGGAACAAATGTTTTTGCACATCGCGGTGAATACTACATTTCTGTTGAATCTATAACAACGTTAAATGATGGTCGATTTGTGAGCACTGCTATAATTGACGCATGGGCATTGATGCTGAATAAACATGGAGTAAAGAACTGCGAATAAAATGTTTCTACATGCACACTCAACATTATGTAAGTTTTATTAAGTAGCATTGTATTCTGTAAGTCTATATGCATGTATTTTTTTTATTTTTTTTAATTTTGTAATTAGTTGTATCTAGAAAAGGTAGCCAGTGGCGTTCAGGGAGACATAGATTTTGCTGCAAAAGTGAGGGGTTTTTTGGAATATTTGATGAACACAATGGGTGAATCAACAAATTTGAGTTCATATGATTTCTTAAGTAAAAATTATGGATTCATTTTATTTTTCTGAAATTATTTTTTATTTACGTGCTGCAAATGTTGAGTTCTACAAGACTTTTATTCCCATTTGGGCTGCGGAGCATTTTTTTGCTGTTGTAATCAATTTTGTTGAAGAAAAAGTTCAATATTAGATAATATGACGTATTCCAAAGCCAAAATTACATATTATGAGAATTTTCAGAATTCTGTGGTAAGTCACATAGATCTTTTTCTCTTTTTTTTCTCGAGTTTCCAGAAATGCATATGTTTTTAACACAATTGACACTATGATTTGATTTTTTAATTATTATTTTACAGAAAAGCCAAATGGCTATTTTCCTAAGAGAGAAAAAACATCCGGAAGCATATGATATTGAGCAATTTGTCATTGAAATGTTAAGCTTGCGTGGAAGGGACTTGGTGGGAGCCATGGGGACTGTGGAATTTTCCTTAAGAATCATATGGAAAATTTTAGGGGACTCCCATACGAAAATGCAAGCCTGAAAACTGTATGTATTTTTATTATAAATGAATTTTTATTCTTTGATTTGATAGTGTACCTAAATCTTTTTTCTTATATGTTTATGTGGTTGTAGCGTGGTGGAAGACGCATATTGAGGGCCAATTATTGTGCAACAATTCTTTTGAGCAATGTCAACGATATGAAGAAATAATTGGAGAAAGATGTCATTGGGTTTTCAAATTCCAGGAAGGGGACAAAGAAATGATGTCCAAGTCTTTTCAAGATGTCAATGGGTGGATTTATTTTGAAGGAATATTTATATTTTGATTAATATGCATCTGTTTTCTGTTAAGAAGTATCTGAATTGTTTCTCAGACGTATTGGTATGTGTTTGAGCTTGGTTATCTTTAGACTCTTAGTTAGTTGTTACTGCTATGCTGATGGAGTTGCTAATGGTGCTTTTTTGTTGAACTATTGTACCCTTTCCTTTTTGTGGAGGTTTTTGAAGTATGCACAATTTTCTCCAAAAGGAAGTTATATGTATTGGTTTTTTTATAATAAGGTATTAATTTCTTGATCAAAAGTATTGGTGTTTCAAAAATGAAAAGTTTTTTTTTTCTGTTTGTGAAATATGGAAGTACAAAAGTTTTGAGCTGTGATTGTTCATCAAATTAGGATATTTTTTTGTCCCCATTTTTTGTAAATACTTGACAAAATATTTTGTGTTGGTTTTTGTAAAACGATGTATTGGTTGACATGCTATGATGTATTGTTTTTTTGTAATAAATGTACAGTTTTTGTTATGCCATCACCAAATTTATGAACTGTGATTTTTATGTCTAGCAGTAAGTATTTTTTGTACTTGTTTTATTTTTTTGGAGATTGGTGCAAATTTTAGTCCCAATTTTTGGTAAATCCTTGACAATATCTTGTATTGGTTTTTGTTAAACAATGTATTGATTTATGTGCTATGATGTATTGAGCTTTTGTAATAGATCTATGGTTTTTGTTATGCCATCATAAAAGTTTTCCTATAATTAAGTAGTTTTTTATGCACTGTATTTTTATTTTCTAAACACACTGCAAATATATAAACCAATACGATTGAACAAAAAACCAATACGATTGAACAAAAAAGCCCATATACTTATCAAATATAATTAGAAAATACCATAAAACATTAAGATAACAGAAAATAAATATTATTTCCCAAACACACTGCAAATATATAAATCAATACGATTAAACAGAAAACCAATACGATTAAACAGAAAAGTCCATACACTTATCAAATATAATTAGAAAATACCATAAAACATTAAGATGACAGAAAATAAATCTTATTTTCCAAACACACTGCAAATATATAAACCAATATGATTGAACAGAAAACCAATACCATTGAACAGAAAAGGCCATACACTTATTAAGTATAACTAGAAAATACCATAAAGCATTAAGATAACAGAAAATAAATCACAGTATCAAAGTACCAATTTCTAATCCAGTCAATGTGAATACATCTATAAATATAAATATTCAACGACTACCATTATGCTAAAATAATCGAGGATTGGGAGTTTTAGAACCAAACTCCTTTGCTTGACTTGATCTATTTGATGTGTTACTGATGCTATTCTTCTTCTTGCTTTTCTCAAGATACGACTTCTGTCTTACTTTTTTCCCCTTTGTAATTGCCCTCGCAGGATCCAGAATAGAGATACATGAACTAGAAACACCAGTTTCTTTTTCATTTGAATTTTTTAGGGGCATTAATGCCTTTACAACTTCATTATCTCTTGTAAATCCATCTTCAAGTATTTTCCTTACTTCATTACTTTTCTGAGCTTTTAAGACAAGGTTATAATACTTTCTTATGAATTCACTTCTCCAAGCAATACAATCTCCAACAACATTGTCATATGGCTCAAGCCCTCCGTTACGTTTATCCCACAATTCCTCCTTGGAAAACTTTGTCCATCTCTTTTCCATGTAGCAATCTGGTATTTCTTGCACTGAATGCATATGAAATATTCTAAAGCAGTGACGACATAATAATCCACACTCTTCAAACATTTTACACGAGTAAGTTATAAATGCATTCTCAATAGAAAGGACCACATCATAGACAGTGACACCATCATCATGCATAACATTATATAACATAATCCCATCCTCACAATGCAACAGTTTACATGAGGTAGGAAAAGACTTTAATAGTTTATCCTCAAACTCTTTAAAACTTGTCAGCGTATATACCTCTGAAGCATGCTTGAGGAATCTACTTAATGGTATTGTTGAGTTAGGGATTGATTTTGAGCATTGAAATTCATGTTGTCTTTTAGTGTATCTCCAACGTTCAAGAGCCTGCTTAAAAATGACATTATAAAACTCACTCAAACTTGTGGTTTTCTTGGCTTTGAATCCAATCGAGAAGTTGGAGCTTTCACTTCTCTGCAACGTTACTGCCCCAGTGGAGAAGAAATCCTTGTTGAATGCGGTGCTCCATTTATCTCGTATAGCGTATAGACGTCGAAACTAACTATTATCTTGTAAGCTATAGTTGGATGTCATAAAACTCCAACGATCTTCAACTTCCAATTTGTTTGAGCACCCTGACAAACACTTATCAAATACTTCATTGAAGACTTTATCACCTTTCAGTTTTCCGAAATGATTCACCGCGTTTTGATACAAGTGCCACAAGCATAATCTATGTCTTGCTTTAGGAAAAACATACATAAGACAACCAATAAAAACAATACATTACAAAAGAAAAACTAGTACATTAAAGTAATAAAACAAATACATTAAGCAATGTTTTACAGCAATACAACATATACTAAATCAGTAAATCAATACATCACAGCATATAGACGAATACATTATATAGTAAAAACCGATACCATGTAGCATAAAATGTAGTACCGTACTAAAATAAAAAAAATTAAAAATACAATATGTTACTAGGGGGGGATACCTTTTCTATTGCATTTGCAATTGCTAGATCCTGATCTGTAAACCACTGTTACAGGAGTTTTGCCCTCCATGGATTTTGTAAAAACTTCGAATAGCCACTCAAATGACTGTCTTCTCGTTCGATGAAAATGCACAGCCAAACATGACGTTCTTCCGATGATTATTTGCCCCAACAAATGGTGCACATATCAAATTATACTTGTTTGTTTGGTATGTTGTGTCAAAAACAACTACATCTCCATATATCATGTAGTCCTCCTTCATCACCGAGTCCCGCCAAAATACATTGCACAATCTACCTTCATCACCCACTTTAACTCTGAAAAAGAACCCCGGGTCATCGACAGCTTATTGGTTCAAAGTTAAATACAACGTCTGTGTATCCTCTTCTTCTATTTCACTCATTTTCAGCCGATCTACATAATTCAAATGACCCTTCTTCGTGTGACCAATACATTGTTCTCCCTCTGCCTTTTTTGCCATATAACGATATGAGTCAGTCACTCTCATTCCTGAAGAAATCATAATCTCAATAGCACTAGCCTTTTCCTTTGTGATCACTCTCTGTGATCGATGAAGGTAATTCCAATCCTTTATAGTGAGGCTGTGATTATGCATTGTGTTGTGATCAAGAACTTCAAAGACACCCTGCTTATTTAATCTTGCTCTCAACGGCTCTTTACAACCAGTTCTTGTTATATTATTATGTTTTGTCAAATCGGAGGTGCTGGATCGCTTAATTCCTTGACAAGAACACACATAATTCTTTTCAATTATTATCGTATCATCATTCACCCTTGTTTTTATTTTTTGAATGTTAAAACCAACTTGACGTGCATGGCCACAATACAACTCATAGATGTCTTCAAATTCTTTCTCTTTACACCAATAAGAGAACCACTTAAATTTGTGGTATCACCTAAATACAAAAAATGGAAAACAAGATATTATCACATAAGATGTCTTCAAGTATTTTTTAGAAATAAAATCAGTCCAACCAGAATAGTTTCATACCTTCATCATTCAAAAAGATATTATTTATGGATTCATTATCAATGTTACTTCCACCTTCTTCATCACTAGAATCACGAATTATCACAGCCCCTGAATTAAATAACAAAATTAATCCCCCCAAAAGCAAATATCATGCAATCAGAATAAAAATACATTGAGCCAAAAAACCAATACATTACATTCCAAAAACCAATACAATAATGGAAAAATAACTCATAGTTTCATACAATACCCCTGATGTTTTACTGTGAATATTTCGACATAACACAACAAAAAAACCGAGTGCAGTGCAGTCAGAATACCAATAAAACATAGTTATAAGACCAATACATCATAGTTATAAGACCAATACTATATTACCTTCGTCTACATTGGATTTTCTCCCATGTATAGTCCCAAATTACCCATCTCGTCTTCAATTTCCTTATATAGTTTTACAAATTCTCCAAAACCTACGAATAGTTACGATAATTTCTAGAATTAGGTCGAAACCAAATTGATACAATTAGGTCAAAATCATATTGATTTTTGAAGAAGTTGTTTACCTAGTAATTGAAGTTTTTTCTACGATGAGGGGCTGACGACTACGGTTTTTCTACAGTAATTGAAGGCTAACGACGGCGGCGAAGAGAAATGGCCGATGAAGATGGAGACTGAGATGCACCGATGGAGATGCAGATTCGCGGTAGTTCGGAGATGAGAGATGCGTCGATGGAGATGCAAACTCGCGGTGGTTCGGAGATTTCTGAGATGCACCGATGGTGGTTGGAGACGGAGACGCAGGCAGTGGTTTAGAGATGCAGCCAGTGGTTTGAGTTGAGGTTGGGTCTGGGTTCCGAAATGTTGGAGAACAGGCAAATATCTTTGGTTAAATACTCTAATTAAATTTGATCCGGGTTAACCCGGTATAACCGGAGAGACCCGTTAATCTGGACTAACAAGAGTCCTGCCCTTAAATAATACATTATTTACCATAAAATAAAAGGAGTTGTTAATCGAAACAATATCATTGAATCAATAATCCTCTCATTGTCTAAATAAAACTGAACTATTATGATCAAATTACTTAATCATAGTCTCTGTGGATACGACCTTACTTAATCATAACTACGATTGAACTCAGTACACAAGCGGTGGTAAAATTAAGTGCGAAAAAATTGTGGCGCCGTTGCCGGGAACTATATTAATATTTTTACAAGTAGTTATACTTTACTTTAGAACTAGTTTTAAGTGCTGTTAATTTTATTTTCAAATTTTATTTGTCTTTTTACATCAGTATATTTTCTTTGGTGTGTACATGTTACAAAATGGTCGGATCACCTATTAGGGATATTTTGCGCCCCAAATACATATATGGATATTTTTCGGTCGAGGTAAAAAGTCTCAAAATTAAATATAGACTGGTTCAACTAGTACAAAGAGAACAACTTAAGGTGAATTACACGAGGATTCGAAAGATCATCTTTGACAATTTTTATAACATCGTGGTCTACTAAAAACTGATGGTGTACACCATCATGCTATTTGCATGCGCTTATTTGATTTTAAGGGTAAAGCGCTCGAATGGTTGAAAGTTACTAAGTATAAGGGTGTCACAACTTTGGCAGAGGTTAAGGATAAATTTCTTTATAAGCTCATTTTTCTATCCAAGATAGTTGACTCTACGACGGAGATCACTACATTCAAAAAACATGATTTTGAATCATTGTTTGAAGCATGGGATCAATTTCTAGAAATTAGTCAAAATGAAATTTTCTTACAAAGGGTTCATACTTTACTTTCTCTTATAATGGACTAATAAAACATGCTCGTAGGTTTCTTGATGTAGCCGCTGATGGAGATTTTCTAGCAATAAGTGAAGATCAAACTTATGAATTCTTGAGAGGATAACTAATCGATGGACGTCATGGATGCCTATGAATAAGGTCAAGAAAGTTGATGAGTCTAACATCACGGAGAACGAGATCGTGAATGTTGATGAGGAGTATGAGTAGAAAATGAAGATTTTTGAGGACAAAGGGTTTGTGAAGCCTATATTTATTTCTAACTCAATCTCTCATATTTTTAATATTTCTATCTCCTTTTCTCAAGTTTTAAAGCATGATATTTTAATGGGTGTTTTTCATGAAGGTGTTCAAGTCCATAAGAAACTGGGATGAGGAAAATCTAAGAAGTGGATTGACCGCGCGTTGTTACGCGATAAATTTAATATTATTATTTTTCCTCAACTTTCCTCCACTAACTAGTAGAAGCGGTAAGTAAGGGTCGATCCCACGAGGAGTATGGATTAATTTGTGATTATTTGTACTTAAATGAAATAATAAAATGGGGGGTAAAAGATGATGAACTAACTTCGTAGAAATAAATAACCAAAAAAACAAAGAAATAAAAATCAAAGTAAATAAACTCAAACAAAGAACACGCAAGAAAACTAATATGAGATTAACAATAACGGAAAAAACTTTTTGCGCCCCAGACTATTTCGATTTTTACAGTTTACCATACGAACTTCTTTTTTTCAACAAACCGTCATCTGAACTATGCGCGAATTGCATTTACCCCCTACATCACTTTTCGTGGTTTTGTGATCAAAACCGGATGACGTGGCACAATCAGGTTGTGCCACATCATCCAGCTTTGATTATAAAACCACAAAAAAGTGGTGTAGGGGGTAAAATGCAATTCGCGCATAGTTCAGATGGCGGTTTGTCGGAAAAAAAAGTTCGTATGGTAAACTATAAAAATCAAAATAGTCTGGGGGTCAAAAAATAATTACCCCTAACAATAATGAGACAACTCCAGTCCAAGTTCGGTTTCCACCCTCAATTGATTCATCTAACCAATTGTGATATTATAATTCATTTTTCATATGAAACTACTAGCCCTAAATAGCAATAAGCTCTGCTACTCGAACTTACCCTTACCAAATATTTAATCGAAACAAGCTCTTCGATCAAACCTAATTAATGAACAATCTAGAATAATCTCTCTAGACTTAGTCCAATAAAAGCACTAGAAGCTAGGCAAATAGGCTAATCTAAGCAATAAACTCATAAGCTCGGTTTATTTAACTTATGTTGTGTTACCCCTAATGATGCGCGACCATTAGTTGCTACATGTGAAATAGAAACGACAACAATTACGGATTGAAGCTCTCTTTCTAGAAATTGAAATCTAACCCTAATCTAGGTGATAAGTCTAAATTAGAAATTAAACAATCATGTCATGAAAATAGAATAACATAAATAATCTCGTACGAAGAACGAAACAAATATTACGAGAATTAATTAGAACATAATCAATCGATGGGTTTCAACGTCACAAGGACCGGAATTAATGAACTACTCACACATGGTATTCATGAAAATATAAAAGAAAAAGAGATAAGAAAACATTGTTTCTTCAAGAGATAAGAGCAGTAAGAACGTTGATGCGTTGTTTCTTGAATCTTCCTTAGTTCCTTGGAATTATTTGGTAGTTCCTTCTCTTTTTCCTTCCCAAAAGAGAGTGTTTTCTATGTCTTGGAACCCTAGAAATCTATCCAAAGTCTAATTTGGTTGAAGTATGGAAGGATATATATATATAAGTTCCTATAAGAATTTTCTTCCAAAAATAGCATTCTGGAGTTGGCGTTGACCACCCGTAGATCGACGGGTAGATCGACCAGAATGTCAGAGAGTATGTCGACCAAGTGCGTCGACCAACAAGGCATTTATCAGAACAACAGAGAGTTTATTGACATGTCGTCGATAGAGTGGTCGATCGACGCGGGCAAGTCGTAGTTGTCGATGCCGCGTCGATGCTGGAGTCGATCGATGGGTTCTTCTTGCATTACTTTTTTGCCGATTCGCTCGTTCTAGGTTCTCGCAAAGATTTGCAAGTTTCATCTTTTAAGATCAGAACTTCCTCGACTACTTAGCATCCTTCAATCATCATCACGCCAATCAAGCAACTAAATGCTGCAAAATAAATGAAAAATATGCAATTGGTGCTCATCTATCACAAGTATATATATACAAGAAATAAGTATATATGATAATATAAAGTGAAAAATATACTTTTGAACCATTAACTACCACATGATTTCTCGCATATCAAAATCCCCCAAACTTAAACCATTGCTTGTCCCAAAGCAATTTAAAATTAATGCACAAAACACTTATGGAAAATAACACCAAGAAAAGTAAATGGTCAATTGCTCAGGTCCTCACACTTTCGCACTAGTAAGTTACTTGAATTGCTCGAATGAACTCATCTGGACTCTAGACATCCTTATATTTCTAGAAACTGCAAGCATTTTATGTATCGACTAAAGTGACCCCAGTAGATTGGCAACCCCTTTTCATATATGCTACATCAATGTACTATGGTGCCCCCTCGTTACTCGATGGTTTGGCTACTATCTATTGTTGGCTGTGATCAAATATCTTGTCCACCCATTTATTTATTCTATTATTTTTTTTATTGAGGCCTGTAGCTCCGCACTACCGTTCTTGACATGATAATTTGAATCAGGTGCTGAACAGGAGGACCGTCTTAGTTAGGAACTTGATTTGTCGAGCTTCACCTTTGATTTATTAGAATTGAGATTAGTATGCATCGTTTGAGTATAAGCATGCGTGCATGAAATGTCAGGCTACTAGTCATGTCTTAGTTGGAAATAGCTCGTAGTGTAAGCAAAACGCACTTGGTAAACCACAGATAGGTAGCTATTTTAACAACCTGTCGGTATTCTCCAACCTGCCGGTATTCACTTCTGTTTCAACTAACATGATATTCTCACACAACCAGCAACTTCAAGGCCGCACACAAACTCATATTGAGTAAGACAACCACAAGGACACCTCAACAATGCAAACAAACTAGAATTGATGCCCCACAAATGAATCACAAAAGTACTAACAATCATGCTCTTGATCCCAAAATCAACTTGTGCCTAAAGACTTTAACCAAAACATAATTCGCGCAAGCAATGCAAGTAAGTATTATTAATATTTTAAATCAACTCTCGGATCATCATCGCAAATACCACTTACTATTCTTTGATCTAATAACAACACGCTACACTCCTTTAGTTTTTTTTTAAATACTCCCAAAGTTTGCAAACTAAACATCATTCATCATAGATCATTAACTCCCTCCCCCAAACCCAAAACTTAGCTTGTCCTCAAGTGATTCGTACATTTTTGTTACGAATCTGTATATAATTGAGTCTTATTTTAGTATTTTTATTTTATTTTTCGGGTTAAGAATGAGTTGAATTGCATCATTTTGCGTTTTTCATCTCTTTACTTAATCTTATTGATCAATAATTGGTCCAAACGAGAATAATTCTGTGATTTTCTCATACAGCTAGAGTGTTCGGTGGATTCAAAGTACGAAGATTGAAGGAGATACACTCACAAGTAGCCCAAAAGGACACACACCGATCGGACAGCTCATGTATCCGATCGGTGCAACTATTAACATGCACACCGACCAGGAAAGCTGGTGCACCGAGCGGACCCGGGTACATTAGCTTTCGTTCGATCGGACAAGGCGTCTGACCGGTCGGACAAGAGCGTTATGAATGCAGATTTCTGGGAATTTCAGTTACGAAACGGCTGAAAATGTGTTTAAAACTGCAGAGGCAGCTAGGGTTAAGGATATTCAGTCTCGGAGGCTGGAAGAAGGCTCAAAACACAAAGAACACTCAAAGGTTGAGAGATTTAACACATCTCTCATACCTCTAGATAAATTTGTGCAACGCCGTATCAAGGTTCGGTTCGCAGCAATTTCCGTTCGTGGCTAAGGTTCTGGGTTCGTGACAAGCCTGAGGATTCTACGCGTTTAATTCGGATTTTTTTCTGGTTCGTCATCATCACTCGTTGAACCTAGTTCGACGACTAGTAATTTATGAATTCGTATTCTTAATCATTCTTAGAGTAGTTTGGTTTGATTTTGATCATGAACAATTAATGATTGATTAGATAATGTCTTGTTAGATAGATGTTCAAGTGTTGGTGATTTGGAATAATAACTTTGAGTCTTTGGGAATTATGTTATTATATTTGATATTGTTAGTACTAAGGTGAACGATTACTTTGGATATTCTGTGTGTTAGCTTATTGAAGGATGAATTTTATGTATTTGCGTATGTTATCCGTTGGTGTTATTCTATATGTTGAATCATTAGGATTGTTATAGCTGAAGCATTTTCATGTTTATGGTAGTTGGTTTAATTAGGAAAAACTCTTGCTCGGTTAGACACCTTTTTTGCTATTTAAATCTCTTGTCGAGAGGTTGACACCCTCGAGACAAGGAGTTTAATTTTACTTAGCAAAATTGAATCTTTTCAAAAACCCCATTTGACCGTGTGTTTTTAGATAGAATCGTGATATTAGTATAATAAACATCGTTAAATCCGATTCCCATTCCTCGAGAGATCGACCCGAGTTGACTCATTAGTCTACAAGTGACCCCGTTCTCTTGCGGGCGAACTAAAACCCTTTCAAACATAGATGCGTATTTGTTAACCGGAATTTAATTTGAAAGGAACACAAAAGTTCAGCTCAAAATTTGGCGCCGTTGTCGGGATGTGGTAAAGGTGTTAAGGATGTTTATTTGAGTTATTACTTATAAGTCGTAAATTGTATAATGTTTATTGTTTGCCACTCGATGCGGTGATTGTTTGTTGTGATGCAAGGTCGACGAAGCCTTAGAGGAGAATTGACCCCATTCATCAATAGCATCGAACGCGTGTCGAGACCAAGACAACTATTTCCTTCGACCGAAGGGAATCTTTTGTAAGAAAGTTCATCCAACATGGCAGAGAATCTACCTCTTGGAGGACGAGGAGGAGCGAATGGTGGACGAGGGAGGGGAAGAAACACCCAAACCCCTTCTCGCAATTATCCATATGGAGTGCCACCCATTGACGATGTGRARGTACAAGAYKAAATGYATAATAACGAAGWRGAYGAGCAAATAAATCCACCTCTACTCCAAAATGAAGAACCAAGAGAACCAAACCAAGCGAACAACGGAGAACAACAACCGAGGGGCGATCATCAAATCATGATGCAAGAGAACCCTACTTACCAACAACCTCCTCAACAATTTCGGAACCGAGAAGAGGCTTGAGCTTACAACAATCGAGCAAATAGAGAGTTTGAGCATAAAAATGGTGGTCATGGTGGGCCCGAGCCCCAAAACAATCAACGAAACAATCAAAGGCATGAGAACTTCGAACGAGAACGGAACCAAAATCAAAATCGGAGGGAGGGACGTCCGTTCAATGCTTGGCAAAGGGAGAACTTTCGGAACAATGGATATGATGATCGTGGAAATTACGAGGAGGAGCGAGATTATGGGTATTACGAAGAGTATGGGGAGGAAAGAAACTATGGCGTACGAGATAACTTCAGAGGAAGGAGAGAGCGCCGATACCCTAACGAACGCCGTCAAGGAGATCTCCTTTTTCCCACGATTGGTTCATACAGCAGTGCAATAGCCTTAGGCCCCGCGGCAAGAGACTATGATTTGAAGGCGAGTAGTGTAAATCAACTTCCTACCTTTCACGGCATACTCAATGAAGATCCATTGAATTTCATTCGAGAATTTTACCTCGTGGTGGGCAGAATTCCGCATTTTGAACTGCATGAGGATCAATTGAGGATGAAATGTTTTCCTACTACTTTGAAGGACAAAGCGAAGCATTGGCTTTTGTCGTTGCAGCCCAATTCCTTGACTAATTGGGAGATGGTGTACAAGAAGTTTGTGAGTAGATTCTACTCCGCTCAAACAACTGCCAAGTTGCGAAGAGAGATCACAAATTTCGAACAAATAGAGGGGGAATCGTTCTACGATGCATATGAGCGATATAAAGGACTCTTACAAAAACGCCCACACCACAACAATAGCGCCGAGATGGTCAATAATTACTTCCATGAAGGGCTATTTCCGGTTTACAAATAGCAAGTAGAGGTGAAAGCCGGAGATTTTGGCGAATTGACCGCCACGAAAGCTTGGGACTTATTCGAGCACATGAGCGAAAAATCGCAAAAAACGAGCTTCCGACCGAGGAGGTACAAAGTCCCAACAATCCAAATCGAGGAGCTAACAAAGCAAGTCGCACTATTAACAAGTAAAATGAAGGGAGAGGAGGAACCTTCGACACCTCCGCCTTTGATGTGAGAAAAATGTGGAGTAGTGGGGCATGAAATGGACACTTGTGGCGTTGTGATCGAAGATGAAGAGGAGGGGGAGGTGAATGCGGTCCAAAATTATCAACTCAATAGCAAGTACGGGAAGAAATTTACTGGACAATATAACTCAAGCTCGAGTTACGTTCCAAATAACTCGAATTACGTACCCAACCCCAAGCAATCGGACTCACGACCATTTCCAAACAAGAACCAAGGAGAACCGAGTGCCCAAAACCCTTACCAAAATAAGGGGCAAGGAAACTATTCTCAATACCCTCCAAAACAGTATCAAGCACCACAACAACCATATCAACAAGAACCACAACCGCAATACCAACAAGCACAGCAACAACAATTTCAGCAAGTGCCACCACAGCAGCAAATGCCACTCCCGATTAACCCCGACGATGAACTAAGATTTTGGCGTCAACAAATAGATAACGAGACTCTACGTAATCGGGAGGAAACACTTCGTACAATCGAGGAAGGCAAGCGGACAAGGAAGCAACTGGAGAAGCTGGAGATGATGATAGGGCAACTCTCGGCTTCTATGGCAAAAATGACGAGTGATCCGAGAAAGCTACCTAGCCAACTCGAGCAATCAATGGCGGTGCATGTGTTGCGAGGTGGGAAGCAAGTCGATAACGGAGTACAAGAAGTCGAGAGGGAAGACTCCAAAGACGAGCAGACAATGGATACACAAGATGAACAAGAGTCAAGTTCAAATGGTGAAGGAGGAACATTGGGTGAAATTCACAAATCAAGTAATCCATATGTTCCAGGATCATTGAAGGGAACCTTTCAACCAAAACGTGTCGAAGCAGATCAGAAAAACGCAGCCAAGGACCTGACCGATCGGACTACCAAGATTACCGGTCGGACTGGAGTCCAGAAGGTTTTGACCGATCGAAGTGAGAAGCAAACTGATCGGACTGGAGCCCAGAAAGTTTTGTCCGACCACACCAACCTAGGGTCCGATCGGAGTAGAGGACAGGAGGTTTCTACCGATCGGACAAATAAGACTGACCGTTTGGACATGAGAGCTGAAGAGGAACAAAGACCACAACGTGTAATAAAGGACGCCATACCGTTTCCCAATCATCTCAAACTAGCAAGAGAAAGCCAGAAGTTCATGGAACTTTACAATATGCTGAAGGACGTGAACGTAAACCTCCCACTTTTCGATGTGATCAAAGCCATGCCGGCTTTCGTTAAGTTTTTTAAGGAACTTGCATGAAAGGAGAGGAAAATGGAAGGAAATGAACGGATGATTTTATCCAAGGAAGTGAGCACAATTTTCCACCAAACGCTGCCACCGAAGGCAAAAGATCCAGGGAGTTTTTGCATCACAATCACCCTTGGAGATGGGCAAAGAGCGCGTGGAATGCTTGACTTAGGGGCGGGAATCAATTTGATGCCCTTTGCCCTGTACAAACAATTCAACCTTGGGAGAATGAAGCCAACGAGCTTACAGCTTCAATTGGCTGATCGTTCATTACGATATACATTGGGAGTGGTCGAGGATGTTCTAGTGGAGGTTGGATCCTTGGCAGTCCCCGTGGACTTTGTAATACTTGATGTCGGAGAAGTGGATGCGGCAAGCAAGGAGCACACTATTTTATTGGGCAGACCTTTCATGGAAACATTGCACACGTTAATTGATGTGGGAAGAGGAAAGATGACACTCTCCGTACTAGGGGAATCAATGTCGTTCTCACTCAAAGATATACAAAATATTCCATCACCAATGATCGGTCCCAATTTCTCTTACCTTGATTCGGTGGACCAATGTGTGAGCGAATTATTTTGTGTTGTACCAGTCGAGAATGATGACGCTGAGGACGACGGTTTTGATTCAAACACGGAGGGGGTGGTCACTCTTTTCGAAATGAGGCACCCATGATCAAGCAAAGCATTGGGCCCACCTTGGAGCCCAAGTTGGAACTAAAACCGTTCCAAGCAATCTGAAGTACATATTTCTTGAGTCGAATGAGAGGAAGCCCGTAATTATATTTACGGAGTTGGCGGAACATGAAGAAAGAGAACTCATCGAGGTTCTTAAAAAGTACAAGCAAGCGATAGGATGGAGTATCAATGATATCAAGGGGATAAGTCCGGTCACATGCATGCACCAGATTGATCTTGAAGAAGGAGCAAAACCGATATGAGAGGGACAACGACGTTTAAACCCTACACTCAAAGAGGTGGTCAAGAAGGAGATTTTCAAACTAATCGAAGAAGGGATCATATATGCTGTCTTCGATAGTGAGTGGGTTAGCCCGGTACACGTTGTTCCGAAGTAAGGGGCATCACAATAGTGGAGAATGAAAAGGGAGAAATCGTCCCAACACGCTTAACCACCGGGTGGAGGATGTGCATTGACTACTGCAAGCTCAATGCAGCGAGGAGGAAGGACCATTTCCCACTCCCATTCATGGACCAATTGCTCGATAAACTAGCAGGGCATGAGTACTATTACTTTTTAGACGGTCTTTCCGGCTACTACCAAATCGCAATCGCTCCGGAGGATCAGAAATAGACCACATTCACGTGCCCCTTTGGCACTTTTGCTTACCGAAGAATGCCCTTTGTCTTGTGCAATGCCCCAGCAACCTTTCAGAGATGCATGATCTCCATTTTCACCGAATTCATCGATGATTTTCTCGAAGTCTTTATGGATGACTTCTCGGTATTTGGCTCTTCCTTCTCTCA
>BMAC01000757.1:39211-102102 GCA_014905375.1 Phtheirospermum japonicum
TTTTTGGGACATGCGGGTTTTTACAGACGTTTCATTAAAGACTTTTCAAAAATCTGTCGCCCGTTATGCAAGTTGCTTGGGAAGGATGTGCCTTTCTAATTCAATAGCGAGTGTCTTAGCGCCTTCAACGTCTTGAAAGAAAAATTGACACAAGCACCAGTGATAGTAGCACCGAATTGGTCTCTTCCTTTCGAGATTATGTGTGATGCTTCGAACGAGGCAATTGGGGAAGTTTTGGGCCAACGAATAGATAAATTGCTGAGGGTTGTTTACTATGCTAGCTATATGTTGAATAGCGCCCAACGCAACTACACTACTACAGAACGAGAGCTATTTGCGGTTGTGTTCTCACTGGATAAGTTCTATTCTTACATCGTCGGTTCCAAAGTTATCGTACACACTGATCATGCAGCACTTCGTCATTTATTCGCCAAAATGAAAAGCAAGCCGCGATTGATTCGTTGGATTCTTCTCTTGCAAGAATTCGATGTCGAAATTAAGGACAGAAAAGGGAGCGAGAATGTAGTTGCCGATCACCTGTCCCATATGCTAGTGGAAGGAGAGACAAATAAATTCGAGTTTGTGGATGATGTGTTCCCTTACGAAAGCGCACATGCCGTCGAAGAAATAAACGAACCATGGTATGATGATTTTGTGAACTTCCTTGCTTGTAAGATTATCCCTAACCATCTTTCTTCGCAAGAAAGAAAGAGATTTTTGTTTAAATGCAGGAGTTTCTTTTGGGACGATCCTTATCTATACAAACATTTCAAGGATGGGCTTTTTAGGAGATGCATACCGGATGAAGAGAAGATAGGCGTGCTAAGATTTTGTCATGACGAGGGAGGACACTTCGGAATCCAGAAAACGGCCTTCAAAGTCCTCCAAGCCGGATTTCACTGGCCCTCACTTTTCGCCGACGCATTTCAATACTTCAAAACATGCGATAGGTGCCAACGTTCAGGAGCAATAGGGAAGAAGGACGAGATGCCCTTGGTGCCCAATCAAGTGATCGAGATATTTGATGTTTGGCGCATCGGCTTCATGGGTCCTTTTTCGAGGAGTGGAGAGTACGAGTACATACTCGTAGGAGTCGATTACGTGTCAAAATGGGTGGAAGCAATTCCCACAAGGAGAGCTAACTCCGAGATCATCCTCAAATTCATTCAGGAGAACATCTTTAGCCGATTCGGAATGCCGAGAGCGATTATAAGCGACGGGGGGAGCCACTTCTGTAATAGGGCATTTAATCGACTGTTGAGCAAGTACGGGGTGCGTCACAAGGTGGAAACCCCTTATCATCCACAAACCTCAGGACAAGTAGAGACGAGCAACCGGCAGATCAAGGGTATCTTGGAAAGAACCGTCAAACCGAACCGTAAGGACTGGGCATCAAAGCTAATTGATGCACTGTGGGCTTACCGTACAGCCTTCAAAATGGTGTTGGGCATGAGCCCATTTCGGTTGGTTTATGGAAAAGCATGCCACCTTCCCGTCGAATTGGAGCATCGAGCGGAGTGGGCAATTCGGACATTGAACCTTGATTTGTATGAGGTCGGAGGGTATAGGAAGCTTGAGCTAAGTGAACTGATAGAGATTCGCAACGACTCATATGAAACAGCATGGACAAGCAAATGGAAAATGAAGGAAGCAAATGACAAAAAACTCATCCCCAAAAGCTTGGAAGTCGGTAAGTTAGCTTTGCTCTTTAACTCTCGCTTCAAACTATTCCCAGGGAAATTGAGATCAAAATGGAGCGGTCCGTTCTTGATTACTGACATAAATGAATATGGAGCCATGACTTTGCTTGATGAAAAGAGCAACTCCACTTTCCAAGTCAGTGGCCATCGTGTGAAAATGTTTCATGGGGGACCTATCTCGCAGAAAGATCACGAAGTGGTGATTCTCAATGATCCACCTCAAGAAAGTTGACGCACGTCTGAGGTATCGTCAAGCATAAGACGTTAAACGTTGCACTTCTTGGGAGGTAACCTAAGCTCTTCTTGTATATTTTTCTACTTAAGTGTATATATTTGTATTTATTCGTATGGTAGAGTATTTGGCAGGTGCCACTGCTGGTTGAATGTGCGAATTTCAAATTTCCAGACCTGAGCGGTCGGTGACCTAGTGTCAACCGGTTGGACAACTCCAAGTAGGGGTGTCCGATCGGACAAGAATTGACACCGATCGGACGGTCCATATGGAAGACTATTTCAGGAAGGTATTTATCATGCAAGGGAGGCCAAGTGGGTAAGATATTCTGACAATATCTTTTAAGGTAAGGAGGATCTTTAATTTGGGGGGATTATTTTATTTTGATTGAGTGTATATCTTCTTTCCCCTCCTCTTGATTTAATTTGATTATGAGAATCCTCTAACCTACCTCTTCAAATCCTATATAAACCCACATCCCTGGACTCTTAATCCCACACCAAAATTCCCTTGTCCTCTTTCATCTCTGCAAGCATCAACCGAGACAACATGAATCACCACAACAATAACGCTTATGGGTGGGTGTCAAGGAAAAATCACGAAGACATGATCGAAAAACTTGAAGAAGAGGCGGAGGAATATCGCCAACAAATCCATAAGATGCAACCGGATCTCCATGATTGCATGACTGAAGAACTTGATTATACCAAGAACATTGAGCGTCTCCACGGCATCCTGGATAAGGCGGAAGCCGAGATAATGCGACTCAACCGGAGAATCATTGAACTTGAAGAAGATGTTAAGGATTTGTACGACCTAGCCTATGCACATATTCCTTTGCCTAAGTAATCCGTAGGCTATTTACTGCGAGGGTTGAGTCTTATGAATGAATGAGTTTTTGGGGGGAATAATTATGTCATCTTGAATAAACGAGCAAATTTGCTCGAATTATTGAATAAATAAGTATTTTATGAATTGTATTGCTCTTATTTGATTCTCGATTCTGAATTCTTGAAGGGCATCACAATGCATAAATGTTATAAAAAAATGGAGAAAAGTGCAGACCGGCCGGTCAAACACCTCAACCGATCGCACAAAACTTACTGGACCACAGTCCGACCGGTCAAGGGTCCAGACCGATCGGGCAGAGCCCACTGGACTCCAGTCCAATCGGACCACAGCATACACCGATCGGACGACGGTCCAGTTTATAAAAAAGGAACAACACGAAATTTGCACTTGCAACTTCACCACTCGAAAATTCAAGGCCAACAACGTGTCCGATCGGTGACTTAAACACACCCAATTGTTTTTTGCGGTCGGAGATTTTGGGAATCAAGAACCAATCGCCCAAATCGCACCAAGCTTTCCCCAACGTCTCCAAAACAAATAATTCTAGGTATAATGGCTGTAACTCAACTATATTGAACTATTTGGGAGATGGAATTGCAGGTGTAGTCTTGAATTGGAGTTAGGTTTGTTCAAAAATAGCTTGAAGTTGTTGATTTCTTAAGGCGTATATCACGTGTTCAACGAAAGGTCTATGATAAATTCAGTTGTTTATTGTGAGAATTCATACCCACCATGGTATCGTCATCTTGACCAAAACGTGGAAAGACATCAAGCCGAGTCCTGAGCAACACCCGGGGTGAGTTAGCCCCCTTCGACCTGAAAGACGAACGCGAGGTCACACTTTACAAATCCCTCGTTAAACGGGACGTTTACCAACCCCGTTTCACCAGCCTCGAATTTTGGGAGGAGGAGACCGGCGGTGGGGATAAAACGGCAGAAAAATTCCTCAAGGGCATCGATGCCCTACAATTAAGGAAGTGGGCCGGTGTCCACCAACATGGGTATCGAACTCTTATGCTCGAGTTCTTCATGACGTTTCAAAAGTTAGCCAATGGGAGTTTCGAGTGTCGTTTCTGGAACCAAACATTCCACACATCGATTGGTGACCTCGATGAAATCTTTGGGATCGACAGCAAGAAAATTCCAAAATTGGGTTTTGAAATCGACGATTACAATAAGAATGATTGGTGGGCCAAACTTTCGGGAGCACCACCGGAACCCGGGTGCCGTTTCAACTCCACATCCTTACGATCCAACACCGTGTATCTTACGTATAAGTTTTTCATGCAAGTGTTCTTGGGTAAAGAGGACACCACGAGAATTTCTTCCTCCGAGTTGAAAGCGTTATGGACAAGAATCTATCCACTCTTGACCGCCGCTATCGAGAACATCCTACAATTAAGGGAGAAGAAAATGGCGAAGCTCAATCTGGGAGCCTTTATCACGGAGCTCACACGGCACCACGGCTGCGATCCTTCTGACGACGACATCGTTTACCCGAGTACTGGGATGATAGTCGATAGCCGAATGAGTAACGGCCAGAGCATTGCTATTCCGACGTTCATGATGATCAACGACAAAAAGCGAGCCGAGTTAGTCGAGAATTTCGACATTGACGATACCGACGATAAGGATGATAATGACGAGGAGAATGAGGGTGACGAGAATGAGACTATGAACGAGGGAAATGGAGGGAATGGGAACACCGGTTCCCATACTTACGAGCATGATGACTATGGAGGCGGCGTTTATTTCTCCGACGAGCAGTGGCTGCAGCAGCAGGACTTCCAAGCGCGTATGCTTGCTCAAATGGGGGAATTGCGCATCCACCAAGAGGAGCACACGAGGAACACTCGACAGGAGGCCTAGGCAGCAAGGGAGGAAGCTCGAGAGGAGGCTCGTTACTTCTGGAGCACGTTGACGAATTTGGGCAACAACTGGGCAGAAACTTCTCAGCATCTTGCCCGATTGTCCAGAAGCGTTGAGGCAAATCATCAACACCTCATTCAAATTGATGAGCGTCTTTCCCGTTTCGAGCAACGCTATCCACCTCCACCCCCAGACGACATGGACCAGTAGGCGGGCCCATGCCCTAACTGTATCACCACTCTATCCTACTTTTATCGCTTTCTAGGATATTTAACATTTATTCGGGTTTTTGTAACTTTATTTCCTTTTATGTTTGCGTGGTGATGACTTTGGTTAACTCGTGGTTTATTCAATTGCATGCGTTGGTTCTTGACATTTTTCTATTCCCTATGATTCATGTTCGTGTTATAGCAACCAGGAGATTGCTGGTTTTTCTTGATAGGGGGAGGGGACAGGCCCGTCCGGTCGGTAATACAGAGGCAACCGATCGGAAATACCCACTGGAATCTAGTCCGATCAGTCTGGTTCTATGACCGATCGGACAAGTGCAAAGTCCTCGAGTGGTCTTTTTGAGTCCATAAATGCTTAAGTTGAACCATTTTTGAGTAACATAGTCACAAATTCGTAACATAACAATGGTCAACCATTTACTTCAACTTTTGTTGATATTGCCCTTGCTTAATTGTGTTTGTATTGGCATGCCTGTCGGAATCATTTGTTATGTGGTATAAGGTTTAGAGTCTTTTGAGCTTGTTCTAAGTGCAAAGTTTTCAAAAACTACTTATAACAACACTTTGTCGTTACCAATTTTGCAAAACTCTTAAAGCTCAATCACCTCGTTTTCAAAAGTTTGAATTAAACCTTGTAAGAAGCCTTGTGTGTTTATCAACATTGCGTGTTGTGATTCGATAAGTGTTTTGAGAAGTCTCTTAATCGCATGAGTACATTGGATTTTGAAAATGACGATAGGCGCATATAAAACCCGATTCCGGCCTTACTCATAAATAAAAACCACTTAAATTCCCAATAAGCCCCCTCGAGCCTCTTATTCCATTTCCTTGATCGCCACGAGCTTTATTGTAGCTCTTATTTCGAGAAAATTTGTGAAACGAGAGTTTTATCCGATCATTGGTCATGATGATCGAAGGGTAAAATTAGTGGGTTGTATATAAAAATAATAATAATAATAAGGTGCTTGAGTTCATAACGGCACCAAAAAAAAAATATAATAATAAAAAAAATAATAATAAGCCTATTTATAAAGGGTTAATATCAGGGTTTTGGGGTTAGAAATAGCCTTAGCTATAAAAGGCTAAAAATAATGGTATATGGTTCTTTGGGGAGAATGAGGAGCAAAATTATTCTCTATGCTTAAAATTTTAGATTGAGTGAGTTATTGATTGCGTTTGTTCGCAAGTTAGCCACACATCTTTATATATGAAATACCTTACCAAAGAGCCTACACTACAACCCTTAAAAGTCCTAGTCCAATTCTTGATTGAATGTGCTCACTTATGCGATGAATGAGTCTTTGATTTTCACGAGTCGTTGAATGCATAATTATGTTGATCCGAGCGTATACACCTACCTTTTGGAAAACACGAGCGAATGAGTGCACCATTATATATTCCCCTTTTGAGAGGACGCATCCTTTAGATTTCAAGGTGAAACAGTAATACGAGTTAGCTCCATGGTTTTCGACAAAAGTGTTTGTAATTGCAAAACTAAACTATATGCACAACATGACTCTAAGCTCTTACCATTGTCACTTCTCTTGATTTTGATTCTTTCGTTTGTTCGAGGACGAACAAACCAATTAAGCATGGGGTGGTTGATTCGTACATTTTTGTGACGAATCTGTACATAATTGAGTCTTATTTTAGTCTTTTAATTTTCTTTTTCGGGTTAAGAATGAGTTGAATTGCATCATTTTGCATTTTTCGTCTCTTTACTTAATTTTCCGACTTATTGATCAATAACTGGTCCAAACGAGAATAATTCTGTGATTTTCTCATACAGCTAGAGTGTCCGGTGGATTCAAAGCACGAAGATTGAAGGAGAGACACTCACAAGTAGCCCAAAAGGACACACACCGATCGGACAGCTCATGTATCCGATCGGTGCAAATGTTAACGTGCACACCGACCGGGAAAGCTGGTGCACCGAGCGGACCCAGGTATAGTAGCTTTCGTCCGATCGGACAAGGCGTCTGACCAGTCGGACAAGAGCATTACGAATGCAGATTTTTGGGAATTTTCAGTTACGAAATGGCTGAAAATGTGTTTAAAACTGCAGAGGCAGCTAGGGATAAGGATATTCAGTCTCGGAGGCTGGAAGAAGGCTCAAAACACAAAGAACACTCAAAGGTTGAGAAATTTGACACATCTCTCATACCTCTAGATAAATTTGTGCAACGCCGTATCAAGGTTCGGTTCGCAGCAATTTCCATTCGTGGCTAAGGTTCTGGGTTCGTGATAAGCCCGAGGATTCTACGCGTTTAATTCGGATTTTTTTTTCTGGTTCATCATCATCACTCGTTGAACCTAGTTCGACGACTAGTAATTTCTGAATTCGTATTCTTAATCATTCTTAGAGTAGTTTTTTTTATTTTGATCATGAACAATTGATGATTTGATTAGATAATATCTTGTTAGATAGATGTTCAAGTGTTGGTGATTTGGAATAATAACTTTGAGTCTTTGGGAATTATGTTATTATATTTGATATTGTTAGTACTAAGGTGAACGATTACTTAGGATATTCTGTGTGTTAGCTTATTGAATGATGAATTTTATGTATTTGCGTATGTTATCCGTTAGTGTTATTCTATATGTTGAATCATTAGGATTGTTATAGCTGAAGCATTTTCATGTTTTTGGTAGTTGGTCTAATTAGGAAAAACTCTTGCTCGGTTAGACACCTTTTCGCTATTTAAATCTCTTGTCGAGAGGTTGACACCCTCGAGACAAGGAGTTCTCATTTTACTTAGCAAAATTGAATCTTTTCCAAAACCCCATTTGACCGTGTGTTTTTAGATAGAATCGTGATATTAGTATAATAATCATTGTTAAATCCAATTCCCATTCCTCGAGAGATCGACCCGAGTTGACTCATCAGTCTACAAGTGACCCCGTTCTCTTGCGGGCGAACTAAAACCCTTTCAAACGTAGACGCGTATTTGTTAACCAGAATTAAATTTTGAAAGGAACACAAAAGTTCGGCTCATCAAGCGAGCATAAAAAAATTCAATATGAGGGTAGAGTAGGAATAGAAATCACCCGAGTAACTGGTGAGAAGGTACTAGTTCTGGACAAACATGACGATAATTCTTCACAAAATAAGCCCAATCATCCAAATTCTTCAACCGAACCTTTCTCTCCCTTCAACGTGAAGACGTCTAGCTAGCTCCTGTTTCCAAACCAAGATGTTGTAGTATGCAAACTGTGAGGTAGAAATAAAAATAAAATAAATAAAATTGAAAATAAAAACAATGTAAACATTGGGATGCCTCCCAAGAAGCGCCTTTTTTTAAAGTCGTTGGCTCGACTTAGTACTTACATTTTTTAAGTTGAAGGTGGTGCTTCCAACTCCATCCGTTCTTCATTAACTGTGTTAAACCCATCATAATACAACTTTCGTTGATGTCCATTCACCTTAAGCGTTTTGCTCATATTAGGGCTATAGATATCCACTGCACCATGCGGGAATACATGAGTGACGACAAACGGTCCAACCCACCGGGAACGCAACTTCCATGGAAATAACTTAAGGCGAGAATTAAAAAGTAGCACTTTCTCGCCCTCAACAAAATGTTTTCTCGAAATTTTCAGGTCATGGAAGGCCTTCGTCTTTTCTTTGTAGACTAAGGAGTTCTCAAACGCTTCATTTCTAATCTCCTCTAATTCTCACAGCTGCAACTTTCGATGTAACCCAGCTCCATCATAATCGGAATTGCACTGCTGCAACGCCCAAAATGCCTTATGCTGAAGTTCCACTGGCAAATAGCATGGATTCCCAAAAACGAGGCGGAATGGTGACATCCCAATTGGTGTCTTATAAGCTGTCCTATATGCCCAAAGTGCATCTTTCAGTTTGATGCTTCAATCCTTTCGGTTCGCATTGACGGTCTTCTACAAGATGGGTTTGATTTCTCGATTCAAAGTCTCGGCCTGCCCACTCGTCTGCGGATGATACGCTGTAGAAAGCCTATGGACGAAACCATACTTCCTTAGTAATGCTTCCACTGTCTTGTTACAAAAATGAGTTATGTGATCGCTTATCATTGCCTGAGGAATTCCAAATCTCGAGAAGATTTGAGATTTAATAAAACGTGCAACCACCTTTGAGTCGTTATCTGAGTGGACTTCTCTTCCACCCATTTCGATACATAATCAACTGCGAGCAATATATAGAGGTTCTTGAAGGAAAGCAAAAAGGGACCCATAAAACCAATACTCCACACATCGAAAATTTCGCAAATCATTATAGGATTTTGGGGCATTTGATTTCTTTTCGAAATATTCCCCGTTCTTTGACAATTATCACACGACTTACAAAAATTATGCACATCTCTAAAAAGAATTGGCCAGTAGAAACCACTATCCATCATATTATAGGCTGTTCTCTTGGATTCAAAGTGTCCCCCACAGACATAAGCATGACAAAAAGATAGAATAGAGTGGAACTCAGAACTGGGAACGCATCTTCGAATTACTTGCTCGGCGCAATGCTTCCAAAGGTATGGATCGTCCCACACGTAATATTTGGCATCACTTTTTACTTTGTCTCTCCTTGCTTTAACCATCTCTACAGGAAAAATACGAGCGACTAGGAAATTAACCAAATAAATGTACCAGGGCTCCGAGGTTGCTATTATCACCACCAACAGCCACTCGTCCAAAAAGCTCTCGTTGAGTTTCAATTTGTCCTCCACATGCGTTAATCGACTTAGATGGTCTACAACGCATTCTCGACTCCCTTCTTGTCCTTGATTTCCAAATCAAACTCTTGGAGCAACAATATTCATCGTATGAGTCTTGGTTTCATCTCCTTCTTTGTAAGGAGGTGTCGAAGGGTTGCATGATCAATAAATACCACCACTTTGGTGCCCAAGATATATAAGCGGAATTTCTCGAAAGCAAAGACAATGGCTAGGAGCACTTTTTCAGTATTCGTATAATCTTCTTGGGCGGGATTCAAAGTTCTTAAAGCATAGTAAATCACATGAGCCGCCTTATAAATTCTTTGCCCCAACACAGCTCCCACAACGTTATCACTAGCGTCGCACATGATTTTGAATGGTAGGTCCCACTTTGGATGTTGGATTATTGGATAAGTGGTTAGACGATTCTTTAATGTATCAAAAGCCATCTTGCAATTGTCATCGAGATTGAACTCCACATCCTTTTGTAAGAGCCTACATAGTGGGGCTGCTATCTTCAAAAAATCCTTAATCAATCGTCGGTAAAACCCTACATAGACAAGAAAAGAATGAACTTCCCACACATTTGCAGGGTAAGGCAACATAGTTATAATATCAATCTTAGATTTATTGACTTCAATTCCTTTCAACGAAACTATGTGTCCCAAAACTATTCCTTGTTCCACCATAAAATAACATTTTTCCCAATTTAATACAAGGTTGGTTTCAACACATCGTTTCAAAATTAAAGAAAGATTTTCGAGACATACCTCAAATGATCCGCCATAAACGCTGAATCATCCATAAAGACTTATATGACATCACCAACATATTCCAAAAAAATACTTACCATACATCTCTGGAATGTGGCCGGTGCATTACACAGTCTGAATGGCATACGAAGATAAGAGAATGTGCCAAAGGGGCACGTGAAGTGTGTCTTCTCTTGGTCCTCGGGAGCTATAAGGATTTGGAAATATCCATAGAAACCATCCAAGAAACAATAGAAAGAGTGACCTGCTAACATCTCAAGCATCTAATCAATAAATGGCAAAGTAAAGTGATCTTTATGAGTCATGGCATTCTGTTTAAGGTAGTCGATATAAACTCTCCATTCGGTTGCACTCGGGTGGGAACCAAGTCTCCATCTTGATATTGAAAAATGATTACCCCTGATTTCTTAGGAACAACTTGAGTCGGGTTTACCCACCGGTTGTCAGAAATTGGGTAGATCACTCCCACATCCAGTAACTTTAGAATATCCTTTTTCACCACCTCCATCATGGGTGGATTCAGCCGTTGTTGAGGCTCTCTCGATAGTCCGGCACCTTCCTCGACCAGGATGTGGGGCATGCATACGGATGGACTTATTCCTCTCAAGACCGCTATCATCCACCAAATTGCTTGTTTGTTGTCTTTCAATACTCGTAATAATGATGCCTCCTTAAAAGTGTCTAACCGCGTTGATACGATCACAGGCAATGCCTCGCTCTCTCCCAAAAAAACATATTTTAAGTGTTCTGGTAAGGACTTAAGTTCGAGATCCGATGCTTGTATAGTGAATGGAATAACCTTTTGGTACTCGGGAATTTTAACATAGTTAACAACATATCTACTAGGTTCTGGCTTGAGTACTTGCAAAGCCAAGATCATCTCATGCACCTCATTCTTCCAGCTTGGCTCTATTATCGGGTGACCCGATAACAAAGTGTTTTCCCCCAAAGTTAGTGTGGTAGTCGTCTCAAGATCATCCCTATTGTGCACCTTTAAAAACTCTTGTGCTAAAGAGTCAAAACAATCAAGTGCATATACAGAGTTATCACAATCAGGAAATCTCATAGCGTCAAAAATACTAAATTAAATAATGTGACTATTGAACTCCATCGTGAGAATGCCTTGAGGAACGTCAATTTTCGTCTAAGCAGTATTCAAGAAAGGTCTTCCTAACAAGATAGGTGGCGATTTTGAGGTGGTGCCATTCATACTCAGCACATAAAAGTCAGCCGAAAAGACTAACTCATTAACTTTTACAAGAATATCTTCGATGACACCATCAGGGTATGTGGTGTTGCGGTCGGTGAGTTGGATTACTACCCTAGTCTTCTTCGAAGGCCCCACATTCAATCAATCAAAAATAGCACGTGGCATAACATTGGTCGAAGCACCCAAATCTAACATGGCCCGCTCGACTCGCAAATTACCAATTATGCAAGGAATAAAGAACATATCCAAATCATTTCTTTTATGCGGTAAATTATTTTAAAGCACGGCCGATACATTCTCCCCCTTTAGAACCCTTTATTGCGTCGGTAAGGGTAATAATGATCTCCACCTTCTTGAAAACATCTCGCACATGCTTCTCTGTGTACTCCTTAACTTAACGCTTAATCCTTGATGGAAATGGCAATGGCTCGGCTCTGGCAGGAAAAACGATGGAATTATGGACATTATTTGTAGGTTTAGGCAGACTATTATCAGCGTGTGTCAGCTTCGTTTCTCCTTTTTCTTTCTCGTTTCCATCCTCCGATTCAAGTGCTGGATTCTCCGGGCCTTCTAGTTTCTTACCATTCCGTAGCGTAATGGCACTCACATTCTTCAGATTTTCTTCGAGTTTAGAAGGCAATCAGTCGCTTCCTCATGCATACATCCATCTTATGTGGTCTGCCATTTGACTCACTTGAGTTTCTAGATTCTTTATACTGGACCGATTGTCGTGTTGGTAATCGTCCATCTTTTGCTGAAACTTCAGGGTGTTCGATGTCATGGCTTTCACCATGACCTCGAGTAATGGGTATTAGTCTTCTGCTTGCGGGCGGCTCGAAAATTTTTGCCCCCTTTAAAAATTCTAAGGTGGTCTTTGGTCTTGATCGCCGAAGGAACTCCCTTGCTGATTTTGATAGCTAAAATTCGGATGGTCTCTCCAACCTGGGTTGTAAGTATTGGAATATGGATCGTATTTCCTCCCTTGCCCATTACCAGCCCCCACCATATTAACATGTGCTTAAATCTCGGCATGGAGTCGTGGGCAATCATCAGTGATGTTTTCTACCGTCTCACAAAGAACACATGGTCGAACCTTAGGAAGTCCCCCCATAGCCAATTTAGTGATCACAGATGTCAAATCATTTATTCCAGCTTGCAAGGATCTAGTGCCTACCTCATTTACCGACTTCAACGAAGCATCGCGACTGCCGAATTATCGGGAGTTTGATGCCATGTTCGATATCAACTCCTTTACTGCCATTGATGTATTGTCCATAAGTGTGCCTCCACTCGCTGCATCTATCATAATCCCACCCGTGAGAGCTCATCAAAGTACTGTATCAACAACTGCTCGCCCATTTGAAGCTGAGGACAACTAGCAACGAGTTTCTTGAATCGCTCCCAGTACTCATGTAGGCGGGAAAATATCTCTGCAAAAATATCTTTTCTAATGCTCCCCACGTGGTGATGGAGCCCGATGGCAAGTAATAGATCCAATCTTTGTCTAGGTCCTTCAACAAAAATTAAAACGCCCGTAATTTGATTTATTCATCAATTACTCCGGCGGGCTTCATGCTCGTGCATATGACATGAAATTTCTTCAGATGCTTGTGCGGATATTCTCCACCTAATCCGTGAAACGACGGTAGATGGCGGATTAAACCTGATCTCTATTCGAATGTAGCATCATCCACGATTAGAAATATCATGAAAAGTGTTTGTTGTGAGAGATCGGGATTAGTTAGCTCTTTCAACGTGCGTTCTCCGCCTCCTGCCATTATCTCGTTCTCTCTAAACTAATGTGGATCTCGAGTATCCTCCCGCTCTTCGCTGTCACTTGAAGACTTCTTGGATTCGTAGTTCGGTAGTATTTGTTCCGTACCCAATGCCTCTTTTTCTCGTCTAGATTTCTTTCTAAGCTCGCGATCTCTCTTGGTGATCTCCGTATAGTACTGCAAATCTTTCTTTCTAGACGATCTCAAGTTCATTCACCTAAAAAATACCAAACAAGAATTACTCAATACGTAAAATCACAATTTAATACGCGTCACTCCCCTTCAACGGAGCCAAAATTTGATTGCGCGACATTACATGATAAATTTAATATTATTATTTTTCCTCAACTTTCCTCCACTAACTCGTAGAAGCGGTAAGTAAGGGTCGATCCCACGAGGAGTGTGGATTAATTTGTGATTATTCATACTTAAATGAAATAATAAAAGTGGGTAAGAGATGATGAACTAACTTCGTAGAAATAAATAACCAAAAAAAGAAAGAAGTAAAAATAAAAGTAAATAAACTCAAACAAAGAACACGCAAGAAAATTAATATGAGATTAACAATAATGAGAAAACTCTAGTCCAAGTTCAGTTTCCACCCTCGATTGATTCATCTAACCAATTGTAATATTATAATTCACTCTTCATATGAAAATACTAGCCCTAAATAGCAATAAGTTCTGCTATTTAATCTAACCTAATTAATGAACAACATAAAATAAACTCTTTAGATTTAATCCAATAAAAGCATTAGAAGTTAGGCAAATAGGCTAATCTAAGCAATAAACTCATAAGCTCTGTTTATTTAACTTATGTTATATTACCCCTAATGATGTGCTGCTACAAGTGAAATAGAAACGACAATAATTACGGATTGAAGCTCTCTTTCTAGCAATTAACATCTAACCCTAATCTAGGTGATCAGTCTGAATTAGAAATTAAACAATCATGTCATGAAAATTGATTAACACAAACAATCTCATATGAAGAACTAAATAAATATTACGAGAATTAATTAGAACATAATCAATCGATGGGTTTCAACGTCACAAGGACCAAAATTAATGAACTACTCACACATGGTGTTCATGAAAATATAAAATAAAAAGAGATAAGAAAACATTGTTTCTTCAAGAGATAAGAGTAGTAAGAACGTTGATGCGTTGTTTCTTGAATCTTCCTTAGTTCCTTGAAATTATTTGGTAGCTCCTTCTCTTCGTCCTTCCCAAAAGAGTGTGTTTTCTATGTCTTGGAACCCTAGGAATCTGTCCAAATTCGAATTTGGTTGAAGTATGGAAGGATATATATAAGTTCCCATAAGAATTTCCTTCCAAAAGCAACCTTCCGGAGTTGGCATCGACCACCCGTCGATCGACGGGTTCATCGACCAGAATTTCAGAGAGTTTGTCGACCAAGTGCATTAACCAGCGAGGCATCGACAAAAACAATAGAGAGTTTGTCGACGGGTCGTCGATAGAGTGGTCGATCAACGTGGCGTCTATGCTTAGGAGCTTCCCACGTCGACGCTGGTATTGATCGACGGGTTCTTCTTGCGTTACTTTTTTGCCAATTTGCTCGTTCTCGGTTCTAGCAACGATTTGCAAACTTCATGTTTTAAGTTCAGAACTTCCTCGGCTACTTAGCATCCTTCAATCATCGTCACACCAATCAAGCAACTAAATACTGCAAAATAAATGAAAAATATGCAATTGGTGCTCATCCATCCACAAGAATATATATATACGAGAAATAAGTATATATGACAATATGAAGCGCACAAAAATATACTTTTAAACCATTAATTACCACATAATTTCTCGCATATCATGGATTTTTATATTCAACAAAATGGCTCCCAGGAGACTTTGGACGACCTGAGTTTCATTTGGAGGGTCTTATGTCTCAATAATGTTCGTACAATAGTTAATATGAGATCGAATGTACGATCTCAACAATCATTAGTACCCGGTCATGCACCCTTACTTGACTTATGTTGTAACAATTTTAGGTTCACAGTGCGGAATTAGATGAAGTATAAGTGAAAAGTGTTGCGAACATGGGAGTCATGGAGGATGAAGGATAAATATCACTTGTTCTTTGAAGACCATTCTTATATCCAGCATGAGCATCAATTGACATGGAGAAGGGGGTTCTTAAACCTCATTCATTTTGCACTTTTCTAAGATTCTTTTGATAGCAGTGATAATGAATTTGTTTGTGATGAATGCACTAGTAGCAAAGAAAACAATGATATGGGGGTGCTTGGCATGCACATAGAGGCAAGTGCACCTTAGAACTCAATAGGCATCTGATTGAAGATATTAGATTTAACGTTGTTGGGCAGCAACTCAAGCAAGATTTATTTTTAATTTTCTTGTTACTTAAATCTTTAGTTTAGTTTTGAATTTAAAAAATATATAAAAGTGTTTGCTTGTACCCGAGGTAGCACCCGAGTTGTTACTCGGGTGCCAAGTCGGGTGTAGCCTCATTTTGTATATCCTATTAAGGATCTAAGATAACACCCAAGTCGAACGTTGGTCAAGTTAATTCTTTGAGAATACTAGGAGTGAACCCGACTTAGTACCCGAGTTGTAAGTCGGGTGTAATGGTGGTTTTCATTAGGAAGTTGCATTTGTCACAAGAATTCCTATTTTCCTTAAAACACTTTTATCCCTCGGCCCCGAAAATGTCCCCTACACATATAAATACATACTTTGGCTTTATTTTTACATACCAAAAACTTTTTATACATTGAAAAATTATATTTTTCAAGGATTCGAGTTTTGGGAAAAACAAGAAAAGCTTGTAAATTTTAAAAAACTAGGGTTTGAATTTATGGATTACATCTTTATGCTTGATATTTGATTTATTTTTCTAAAACTTCCTCGATGATTTGGAGATTATAAGAAGCATGATAAAAGTTGTTGATTTATTATATCTTATGATTTTCTAGTGAAGATTTATTTTCACCCTTTTATGCATGAAATTCTATATGAATTTCTAATGATCACATAATTATATTTCGGTATTGGTTTTATTTGGACTATTACTTGTTTTCCTGAGATGAATTTTGTTGAGTTTTAATTTGTAAGAATCTTGGTGAATACGAAGAGATAAAAGACGTTGTTTGGTCATGATCAATTTAATTTCAAGATTTATAATCAAACCCACGTGGCACATAATCATGTGCTTTCAAGGAGGAAGATAGTAGCATTGATGTTTGCTGATAGAAAAGGCCTTCAAGATTTGGGATAGTACGATGAGGTTGAATGCATTTTCGAATAACTGAGCTTGAAGTATTAAAAAGAGCTGAGATACATTTGAATGCCTAAATATGGAGTTTTTGAGTACTGTTGAACTCACTGGTGAAGATGATCACTCGATGGAGATTGAATAATAGAAGTTGGATGTATTTAGCACTGGACTGTAGAAGATGTTGACAATACCAATCAATGCAAAAGGCTCGGGTTCGATACGTACAATTATTTCTAGCAAGCACGCTTTTTGCTCATTCTGACGTTAATGAGGTTACTCAACGTGAGTTGGAGGTGTTCCGTGCCATACTCAACGGGGGTAATATTAGTTTTGGTAGGCTATTTATTGAGAGCATAAAGAGAGTTACCATGTAAGAAAGTGGTGATTTGTATTGGTTGTTTAATCACGCCTACCGTGAAGTATCTTAGGTTTAACACAAAAGATTAGAGGACAAAATGTTAGAAAAACTTTGAATGTACCACTTTGGTGGATCATAAGTTTATTACATCCCAAATGGATTCTTTGTGATTTCATTTACATGATGTCAAGAAGAAATGTGTGTTCTTTCCCTCACCCAAAGAAAGTAATAATTGGACTTTATCTTCGAGCAAATATTTGACATTGAACGTGTTAGAGACCATATAATTAATTCTATGAAGGAAGAGTAAAGCCCAATCAAAAAGATTTATATTGATTACAATGGAGAGGCGAAGAGCTCATCTGGTATCTCCAAGCGTCGGTAACCTCTTAATTGTGTTTTTTTTTTTCATTTTCTAACCCTTGTTCCTTTTCAAGATCTATTCATAGACTTTCTTTCTCATATAATTTTGTTTTAAGTTTGGGGTGAGGATATACATTAGTAGAGTTAAGAACACATACCTTATCTTCATTTCATATAGTTGCATGATATGACTTATATTGTTTTAACAATGTTTATTGCATTAAATCTCTGCTTGAATTCTTTTTCTATTTTTCAGAGAGAATGTACCATCATTTCTTTTGAAATGATTGGAATGAAGGGACCATTTAAAGATTTATTGAGTGTTCTTGATATTGAAAACTTGAGGAGTCTTGTAGTCGAGTCGATGATTAATATCAATTATCTTTGAACTTGTGGGTACATTGGAGTTTTTGATTGTTGTATTCACTTGATATAACTTGTGACTCCATATAAAGTCTAATAGAATTTTAGAAGATATGTGTTTGAGTGACCCGGTCATTAAGTGTTTATTCGTTAAAACATGCCTTTAGATCTTGGTCGAGGCCTAGATACGTGTGGTTTGTGATAAGAATCATTGGCAATTTTTGTTAGCCATTTCAAACCTTCTTAAATAAATTATCTTCAGTTCAGTAAAACCATATCTAGTTAGCCCGTTTAAGCCTTTACTTTATTTTTGTTCGCCCCATAATATTGGGTAGTCTTGTTTTAATTAAAATCTTAGTTTTACGGTTTTATATTTTGATGAGAGTTGATCGTTTATGTGGGAAAAATAGAGTAGAGGGGCGTTTGAGAGATTTTATGCAATGGTAAATTGTAATATAAGAGAGTAGCCTTATAAAATCTTTGTTAAAAAAAGAATAAATAAATCAACAAAAGAAAAAAGAAAAAAATTGAAAAATAATAAGGAATAAATTTATTCGTTGTAATTTTAGAATTATTGTCCTTGATCATTAATAAAAGGCCTTCTTCTCCTTATTTTTAGTTCTAAGTTTTTGGTTTATGGACTACATTATTAAATGCTTTGGGTATTATTTAGTTTTATATATCCTTTAGTATAAGTTTGAGGGTTTACTGGCCTACATTATAAGAGCTTTGCTTTGAGGATTCATGTGAGGCATAGCAATTAATTTTATTATGCAATTTATTTAAGGGTGAAGTCGATTGAATTTGTGTTTTTTATACTTACTCTAAGTAACTTTATCCATATTCACTACCTTGTCCAAATAACATAACGCTTCATCCTTAATAAAGACCATTGATAAACGAACTGCATGCCTGTGCCTTTAGCATGGTGGAGATCTTAAAACACTTGAAAAGCCTGTGGGGTAAGCACATAATGAATTTATTTGAGTGTATATAAGTCTTTATATACAAGTGAGTGAAAGATTTACATCTATATTGTGAGGATCATGAACGACACCATCCTCGAATTTGGTGAGACTCGCTCCAATTTTGAAGAATTCATGAGACTCGATTATGAGGTAAATTGGTTTTTTGTTGAGAATTGCATGATTATTCCTTACTTGTATCTTGATGTTGATCTATTTTCCATTGGGTGAAGTTTAGTTTTTAATGCATTGGTCGTAAATACTAATATTTAAGTTTGGGAGTTTTGTTCGCACGCAAATTTACATATTCTTAAGGGTATATTTCATGGTATTTTACATGCCATACGTGCACTTTTCATGTGATTTTCCTTGTTTTTCGTAATACTTGGAAATATTGTACTTTTGGTAATTTTGTTGTTTTTAATAGATAAATGATAGGTTTTAGAGCCTTTGTAGAACATAAGTATTAAAAACCCAAATTAGACAACCAAAGGATGCACGAAGAAGGAGAAAAGACGAGTAGAAGTTGGAAAGAGTGGAAACTAAGGAAGCGGAAAATATGAAGAATAGAAGAAGATATGTTGCAACTTTTTTTTCATATAAACCATAAATCCCTCATATAGAGTCCAATCGAGATGATTCAAGCAACCATAAAAAGACAAGAGATAAAACTACAATTCTCATGAAGACACTCAAATCTGGTTTGGCCGTTCTCAGGGCCAACAGTAATAAGGAAGCACACCCGAGTCACTAAACGGGTGGCTAACTTGGGTAAACAAACCGAGCCTGCACCCCACTTATAAGTAAGGTGCAAAAGTAATTACATAATATTAGACCTAAACCCGTAACCTGATTTACCACCCGACTTAAAAGTCGCGTTCGTTGATAGAGCTGATTATTTAGAGCTGCGTTTTAAAGTCTTTTGGGACCCCTATAACACCCAATGAATGTTTGAAACATCCTTAGATCACTTTATACACCTATAACACATCATAATTGGTGGAGATTGGGAGGCAAAGGATGAAGGATTAACACCCTTCTATCCATGTGACAAAATGGAGTTCCCCATGGCTCAAAATGATTCTCCACTCTCTTTTCGTTATTAGATTAAGTTTGTCCATGTGTTATATAAGACATGTTTAGTTTTGTTATAACCATGTTGGGCTAATCGCTTTGGTTTCGGATATGAGAGTAGATTGATGAATTAAGTTTTTATGATATTAAAGTGTTTTATTTGTTAATTATTTACTACCTAGTTATTTTATCAAGGTAATGATTTTGTGTGGATAATTGATCAATGTTTTAAACTTATTTGCAAATATTGAATCTTTGCGAATGAGGAAAGGCATGCAATAAGACAGTTGACATAGAAAAGGTACGAGATATCCATCTGTTTGATGGGGAATATTAGAATCTTATGATTTTTTTCATCTAAATTAATATGTGGTCGGGTGGCTAGCTCATTGTAGGGTGTTCGTATGGGTAATTTAGTCTACGCACCTTTACTTCCTTAATCAGTAGTTCGAGTTAGCTTTGCAAATTCATATATATATATATATATATATATATATATATATATATATATATATATATATATATATATATATATATATATTAATACACATTTGTTCCCATATAACCACTTCTTTTTTCAACTAACACATCTTTACACATATCAATATCTCTCCTCCAAATTTATCACCCAACTTCAACTTTTTATCATCCATCTTACACACACTAATATGTTAACGTTGGTCATATTACCCGATCTCCATGCACCACCACTACAAACATCATCTCCTCCACATTTCTTTGAGTCAGCCTTAATACTATAGGTCAATCAGAGTTCGTTTGCCCTGTTGACTTGTCGGTCAAAGTTTCTATTTTCACACTTTTTTACACAGAAAACCAACAACTTCGACGTTGTTTCTTGCCAGCTCCGACATCCGTGTATTCTACCATTGATTTTTGTTATCATCTCGAGTCAACCTCCAATGTTTCAGGTCAATCGAAGTCCATTTTCCTTGTTGACTCACCGATTATAGTTTTGATTCACTTTCTTTTTTCACACAAAAAATCAACAACTTTCAACATCGATTTTGGCCAGTCTCAACATTTGTATAACTTGAAATTCCCCCCATTGAGTTTTGGTATCATTTTGAGTTAACCTTAAAAATTTCAGGTTGATCGAAGTTTGTTTGCCCCTTTGACTCGCCGATCAAAGTTCAATTTTCAAACATTTTTCACACAAACGATCAGCATCTTCCGACGTCGATTTTGTCCACCTCCAACGTCTGTTTAACCTGTAATTTGTACCTTTGAGTTATTGTTATCATTTCAAGTTGGCCGATACTAGCCTCAAGCTGACTACCACCATTTTCGATGAGCAATCGAAAACCCTAGATCCATGACAACTACTGTCTACTTTAATTCTTTACTAGTTCTAATTTATTACAAGTTATGGTAATTTTATTATTGGATTTGGTAGTCCTATTCCAATTATGTAATCTTCGTAAACATAATTGATGTAAATGTGATATTGTGGACTATTAATGGATTGAACATCTTATTAATGTAATGGTGGACTTTCTACAAGTATGGGCTAAAGTGGCAGAAGAGTTGGTGTTGGGCTACTTTTAACTGGAAATATTTCTTATAATAATGAAACTGTTTACATGTTTATATGATAATATTATTATTAGTTGTGTTAATCTTATACCAGTTCTTTTTATCTCATAACTACACCCGTGAGCTTGAGGTTTTAATTTCTTTGCAAATTGTGTAATTTTTGAAAACATAACTACTACGAAATGTATATTATGACTATGTTGTTACAAAAGAATATGTTAGTTGAGTTGAAAACCATTTAAAACATGGTTAAAGTGTGAAAAAAAAATTGGTGATCATTGAAAATAAGGATTATTGGATGTGATAATCTTATTACTGGATGTGGCAATCTAATTATTATTTTGCAAAAAAAAAGCTGGTGATCAATGAAAACAAAGATTACTAGATGTAATAATATTATTATGAATGTGTTAATATTATTATTATTTATGATAATGTATAGATGACTACTGGATGTGAGAGTCTTATTAATAGACGTGGTAACTTTGTATTATTTGTTGTGGTAATTTATCTCCGATTGTGTAATTTTGAAAAACATAACTATTGTAAAATTTACACTAAGATGATTATTGAGTTGACAAAATATTAAAAACATGGGTGTATTGCCCAAAATAATAGTTTACTTTGAATTGGTGATTATTACAAACAAGTTTGATGTCCTAATAATGAGTAATACTAGATGTGATAGTATTATTATTGTATGTGATAATCTTATTATTATTTATGATAATCTCTGAAAGATTGTTAGATGTGTTAATCTTATTAATGAATGTGGTAAACTTATTAATGCATGTAGTAATCTTAGTGTTATTAGTTGTGATAATCTTATTACCATAACCAATAATTATTTTTTAAGACTGTAATAATGTTTGCAAAATGATTATAAACACCACTAAACACTTAAAATCATACCACTCATCATAAAAACTTGCTCACAAACACTCTCATTCATCTTGTAATTAAACTTAAACCAATTACAATAATGTATTTCTTCAATATATCTCCAAAGTCATCAATGCTACAAGTTCTTGACCGACCCATATAATTTAATTAGGCCAATCATTGGAACAATATCTCTTTAGAACCTCAGATCTGATTCCATTGCCTCAAAATACGTCATTTTCCACCACCACACAACAACTATCATCAACCAAACTAACACGATTAATAAGTGTGCTTCCATTATCCTTTGAGTCCAAAATCTCAACACATTGCATATTATATATACACGCTACGATAGATAACATCTTGTAATATACTCTCCATAAAGCATGCATTCCGCACAGTTTGGCAATGAGTCAAAAATCTTGAAAACAACATTTCGATGAAAATTGAACATACGTGTTGAGGAATGTATTCTTGACAATAATTCCTATTTTGTTATTTGCCTTTCTTGGGCACAAAATAAGCTAGAAAACTAGATATAAGTCAATATTATGTTTCCAAGTTTATGCACAAGACTTTAATTATGTCTAGATTGTGTCTAGGATTTGTTTTTAGGTATTTACCAAGTTTAGGATCTTAGAATTGTCTATTTAAGACATTAGAAATCCTAAAGTTTGGACACACGGTTTTATAGAGATTTACGCACGGGATTTCTTGAAGGACGAAAGACGCAAGGAAGACGACGCACAAGAGAAGTAGAACACGAAGAAGAAAACTACTTGGAGCCAACGTTCATGAGAAACAAGATCTTTGAAGTTGCGTGACCAACGGAGAAGATCTTGCCATTCCGGCAACAAGTATTTAGTATCAAGTTTCTTGATCTTTAGTTTTCATATATTACTTCATATCTTGTAGTGAACGTAAAGTAAAAGTAATATAGTTTTCGGGTTTGTACACCCAAGTTCACAAGTATTTACTTGTGAACTGAATTTGTTAAATCGTGTTCTCGTATTTTAATTTCCGCTGCATAAATTTACATTACTCTGGTCGATGTTGTTAACTAGTGTTGTTAACATTGATTAACAACATCGTGAATCTGAGACTTATTTTTAAAACCATATACCTTCTCATTTTACAATTGGCATCTAGAGTGGGTTACTTAACCTTTTAAGTATTGATCCTTATTTTTTAGGTGCTATGGATGCTCAAGGCAACTCGAGGCCTTTAATCCTTAATGGTGAGAATTACTCTCTCTGGAAACAGAGGATGAGGTGGCACTTGAAGAGCATGGATGAACGTGTTTGGAAGACCGTCCTTGTTGGTTGGGAAAAGCCACGTGTCACGGATGGCGAGGGCGATGCCATTCCCAAGAAAGAGGAAGATTGGACTGCTGACGAAGCAGCTGCTGCAAATTGGAACTCTAAATGCGTCAATGCCTTGTGTGGCTATGTAGATGCAAGCTACTATCGTATCATCAAGAACTGTGAGTCGGCAAAGGATGCATGGGACGCACTCCAAAGGGTGTGTGAAGGAACATCAAGCGTGAAGAAATCCAGACTAAGAATGCTCTTGTCCACATTCGAGGCTATGAGAATGAATGAGAAAGAATCTATCATGGACTACTCTGTGACATTGGCGGAAATAACAGAGGAGTGCAAAGAGCTGAGTGAACCCATAACAAATTCCCGTCTTCTAGGAAAATTGCTAAGATCCATTACAAAGAATTATAGCATGAAGGTGGTGGCAATAGAAGAATCCAAGGATGTTGATAACATCGATTTTCAACACCTTAGTTGGAAACCTAAAGCAATACGAGATGGAACACGTCACCTCTAGCTCGAAAGAGAAGAATGTTGCCTATTCTTCTAATTTAAATAAAGTAGGGGATGAAGATGATGAGGAATTCGATTTTAATGGGATTATTAAAAGGATGGAGTTGACTACTCTCGAAGAAGATGAACTGGCCCTTGTTACTCAACGCTTCAACAAATTCTTYAAGAAGAAGAACAACTCTGGAAGCTCAAGTACAAGGAACAGGACTCAATCATCCACTCCAAAGTTTACTGGACGAACTCTTCCACAATCTCAGTCCTCAAATTCAATTTCCAATGTGTCAAGCTCTTCAAAAAAACTCAGCGAGATACAATTCCATGAATGCAAAGGTTGGGGACATTACAAGAATGAGTGTCCCAACTTTCTTAGAAAGAAAAGTATGATCGCTACTGACTTTACTGAAGACTTCAATGATTCCGAGTAACTTGATCCAGTCCCAGCATTATTCTCCCATGTTATTTGGGACGACGATATCCATGTTGGTTTGCTTGCAGATAACATCGTGTGCCTGAATGCTGAGACCACCGACTATTATGAGGAATACGAGCAGCTGAGTGAAGATCACAAAAAATTGTATGTCATTTGGAGTAAACAGGTACTCAAAGCGAAAGATCTCGCAAAAGAAGTAGAAAAGCTAACCAAGGAAAAGCAGGATCAGCTCGAAATTATTGTCCGGTTGGAATCATCTCTCACCAAGAAGGATGCTGAGCTTGAAAAGATTAGGAACGAACCGACCACTGTTCGAGGAACAATTTCAAATCTAAACAAAGGTAAGGCGAAGCTTGATGAAATTTTACAGGTTAGCTTCCCAGAGTCCTCTAAGCATGGAATAGGTTACAAGACAAGTCAACCCACGCAAGTGTCGAGTCAAGAACGAAAATCTTCCAAACGCCACAAGAAAAGGAGGAGACATTTCGTGTGTCATCATTGTGGAGAACCAGGCCACATTTGGCCCTTTTGCTGGAAGATCATTGGCGAAAGAAGACACTTTCAGAGAACAAATATGCCTGTCAAGTCCAATGTTGGTAACCGCGCTACCAACATCAATACCAACATCAGATACAAACAAGTGTGGGTCAAGAAAAACAGCGTCAAGTGCAATATGATCCATACCTCCTTGAAGTCTCTAGTCCCTGGAGCCTGGTATTTTGACAGTGTATGCTAAAAGCATATGACAGGCTCAGAAGAATTGCTCTCCAACATTGTCAGATTTAAAGGTGGAAAAGTGAAGTATGGAGGAGGCGCAAATGGCCAAATTGTTGGCCAAGGGACTCTCCATGTTTCTGGTGTTGTACCATTGGAAAATGTGCTGCTAGTAGAAGGACTTACAGCAAATTTGATCAGCATAAGTCAATTGTGCAACGGAGGGTTCAGCGTTAAATTCAACCGTGAAAAATATGAAGTTTATGAGGAGAATGGATTGTGTATTCTCACTGGGAAAAGAACTTCAGATAATTGCTACCAAATTCACAGTGATGCTTTTTGCAGGTTGTCCCAAGCTCAACACCAAGATTATTCTGGTGTGCGAGGCATGCCAAAAGGGGAAACAGGTAAGGGTGCCACATCCAGTCCAACAAAGTCTCACTACATCATCTTCCTTTGAACTACTTCACATGGATCTCATGGGACCACTAGAGGTTGAGAGCCTTGGTGGTAAGAGGTATGTTTTCGTGATTGCTGATGATTTTTCTAGGTTTACTTGGGTAGAGTTTTTAAAAGAAAAATCTAAAACTTTTGAGGCTTTCAAAAAACTTGTAAAGAAGCTATGTGTAAGTTTTAAAGTAAAAATTGGTAGAATAAGAACCGATCATGGAAAGGAATTTGAAAACGCATCTTTTCTGAAGTACTGCACTTTTGAGGGTATTAGTCATGAATTTTCTTCTCCAATTACCCCTCAACAAAATGGCATAGCTGAACGTAAGAATAGAACTCTAGCGGAGATGACTAGAACTATGCTCATTTATAATGGGATAGCTAAACGTTTTTGGGCGGAAGAAATGAACACTGCATGTCATATCACGAATAGGGCTTATTTTAGACCAGGTTCATGTGCAACTCCCTACGAATTGTTGATTGGGAAGAAACCAAACTTGAGCTATTTTCATGTGTTTGGATGTGTTTGCTATGTGCTTAACGACAGAAATCATCTTGCTAAACTTGACTCAAAGAGTGATAAGTGCATCTTTATGGGCTATTCTCAAAATAGTCATGCATATAGGTTGTTTAACCTTCGAACTCGAAGTACGTTTGAGTCAGTAAATGTCAAGTTTGATGATCTAACAAGTGGAGTCAAGCCTGTCGAGGATGATGATCTGGTTTATGATCAAAACCCTCACGGCAGTGTTACTCCTACTTTAGTTGATGGTGCAGGTATTGAAAACAAAGATGCAACCGCTGAACTCAGAAACTTAAGTGATGTTGATAACCATGTTGATACTGGGATACCAACATCAGTACCAACATCGAGCCAAATTGTAGAATCTAATTCTGATTCAGAGGAAGAAGATCCAGCAGATCCCATTGATCTTCATCAGAGGGATATTCCATCCAGAATCCAGAAAAACCACCCCGTGGGCCAAATCATTGGTGACATGGATGAAATAAGTACAAGACGTCGACAAATAAACTTCAAGGAAATGGTCAGGTATGTATGTTTGTTTACTAATTGTTCTGAAATACGTGAGTCTTTGTACCTTTCTGAAATAGAGCCCAAGCGCGTGGAGGATGCACTCAAGGATGAGTTCTGGATTCGGGCTATGCAAGAGGAGCTGGACCAATTCTCCAAGAATGATGTGTGGGACCTTGTTCCACGGCCAGAAAATGCTCACGTGACGGGGACCAAGTGGATATTCAAGAACAAGACTGATGAAGCAGGCAACATTGTGAGGAATAAAGCTCGACTTGTCGCACAAGGGTACATGCAAATTGAAGGTATTGATTTTGATGAGACTTTTGCTCCTGTTGCTCGAATTGAGTCGGTAAGACTTTTGATTTCTGTTGCTTGTCATATGAAAATTTCGCTACATCAAATGGACATTAAGAGTGCATTTTTGAATGGGGTCTTAAGTGAAGAAGTATATGTTGAGCAGCCTAAAGGATTTGTGGATCCTCAAAAACCTGATTTTGTTTTAAAATTGAAAAAGGCACTTTATGGTTTAAAACAAGCTCCTAGAGCTTGGTATGAAAGGCTAACTCAACATTTGCTTTATTTGAATTTTAGACGAGGGGAAGTTGATAAAACTTTATTTCTTCTTAAATCCAACAAGCACATCTTAATTGTCCAAATTTATGTAGACGATATTATTTTTGGATCCACTAACAAGCAGATGGTCAAGGAGTTTGTCACTCGAATGTCTTATACGTTCGAAATGAGCATGGAAGGTAACCTCTCGTACTTCCTCGGTTTACAAATTGAACAGCTTGATGACGGTATTTTCCTTTCCCAGACTAAATATGCTAAGAACCTAGTCAAAAAGTTTGGGTTAGAGGGTGAAACTGTTAAGAAAACGCCGCTGGGCAAAACTGTAAAGCTGACCAGAGACGATGTTGGTAAGGGTGTTGATAACACCATGTACAGGAGTATGATAGGAAGTTTGTTGTATTTGACAGCAAGTAGACCAGATATTATGTATAGTGTGTGCTTATGTGCTAGGTATCAGTCTAATCCAAAAGAGTCACACTTGAAAGCGGTTAAAAGAATTATTAGGTACATTGCTGGTACAACTGAACTAGGTGTGTGGTACACGAAAGATACTGGTACTGAACTTTTAGGATTCACTGATTCGGATTGGGCTGGGGATGTAGTAGATAGGAAGAGTACTACTGGAGGATGTTTTTTTCTGGGTAATAATCTAATTTCTTGGTACAACAAAAAGCAAAATTGTATTTCTCTTTCTACAGCTGAAGCCGAGTATATAGCAGCTGGAAGTGCGTGCACACAATTACTGTGGATGAACCAAATGATTGAAGACTACGGTCTGCACAGTAGTATCTTGACGGTGTTGTGTGACAATTCCAGTGCCATTGACATCTCCAAAAATCCAGTCCAGCACTCTCGAATCAAACACATTGACATAAGGTATCACTTTATTAGAGACCTAGTTGAGAGGAAGATTGTTAACCTTGAACATATTGGAACTGATAATCAGCTGGCTGACATCTTCACAAAGGCATTAGATTACGAGACCTTCTCTCATTTGAGAAGAGATCTCGGTATGTGGATTGTCTAACCAATGTTGGTTTGTGATGTTGTGACACCTCTTATCAACATCAGTCACAACATCTGTATTATTTTGCATGCATTTTTCTTTTCTTTTCATACATGAGTCTAATGCATTGAGTTTGATTGAAAGTGAAATAAGGACCGATGTTGCAATAAAAGTGATGACAAAAAGGACCAACCTCTTCGAAATTAGGTGATTGTGGAACTTMCCRHRAGAAARTMGTTTTCTCCCAGGTCCAAAAACAAGAGGRGTTTAACAGCAATTGCTGAAGATTAAAAGAGTTAAATCCCTTCAAGGATGAAGAAAATCTGGACTCAAAATGCTCCAATCTTTAAAATTCGCCTTCTTGAGAGATTTTGACYTAGTCATTAACTTGGGTTAAGGGGTAAGTTTCCATTGACTTCACCTAGGTCAATGTTGGTTTATAATGTTGTTAGTAATAGAAAACAACATCGGATCAAAACACTGAAATCATAATGTGTTCTGTTTTAACCTTTTAAGTCATGATTTTTAGGCATCCCGTAGGTCATTCATACTTTGTGAAGAGTCCATCTTACTGTGCGTTATGTTTCTTGTGTTTTTGTCTTGCTTGAAATCTCTTAATTTTGTTTTGAATTGAGCTAACCAAGTGTTTCAGTGGAGTTAAAATCAGATGGCTGGACAAATAATAACGAGGTGAATTTGGTGAGTGAAATATAACATTGCACAAGATAGGTAAAACTGTGCTGATGGTTCATAAAAATCAACTTTGTATTTTTCGGACTATTTTGTAAATTAAGTCATACAATTTTTTTTTTAAAAAATGGGGAATAATGAGTAAAGTTAGTGGGGCGGTTTATGTGGTCATGAAGCCTATTTTGAGGAGGAGTGGTGCTTTAAACAAAAAAAAAGGGAATTAAAAATCGTGTTTTATTCCTAAAATCAACTAGTGAGAATTTTTGGGAATTTTCCTTTTATTTTTTTTACTCTCTCTCCCCTCTTACAACGGTCACTTTTTGGGGGATTAAAAGGCTGATTTCTTTTTACCGTTTGATCACAATCCCCAAACCCCCTTCGAATTACAACTCTCAGACACCTTTCTCCTCTCCAATTCTCTCGAATTTCTGTTCTTGGTTCTGTGTTTCTGTGAGATTTTGCAGGATGTCTAGCTCTCCACCGCCGACAGTCCCTGAACTACCAGAGGAGGTTCGCCGCCCCGGCGACCAGTTTCCGCTGCCATATCCAAAGATGGGCGGCCTAGATATCCGTGAAGAGATTGGTGGTGGTAGCTCTTCAAACCCACCACTATCAACATCGCCGCCTGATTTGCATGCGCCTGATTCTCTTGCTGCCGTGCCTGTTCCATCACCGGTCGATGCTACGCCGATTACTCAGGTGTTCCCTGGACAGCCCGGGAACAAGATTGACGTCGATAACCCCCCCGATTTAGCTTTTTTGGCTGAGACCTTTAGCCGCGTAGGGAATCCTACCTTGAAGCGGTCCAGGCATTTGCGCAACATACCGCCCAGGGTTGTGCCGCCCGCGGTCCCAAAGAGCAAGGCAGGTCCGCGCCGCCATGTGCCGATTGAACACATCAACCTTGATTTGCATCTTTTTGTACATATTTTCATTACCGTTTTTATTTCACGTTGCGTGTTTTTCGCTTGCTTTTTGTTGATTTAGGAGTCGGGTCGGCCATTGTTTCGTATTTCTAGTTTTTCTTAGTTTTTGTACGTTTTAGTAATTGATTTTCGTAGTTTTTCACCTTTCCATTTTTCTTGGCCGTAGGACGTCCAAGCGGGGCCCACGCTCGTTTGGCATCATTGATACTCGACTCGGAAATGGATGGACGAAGCAAGGAAGCACAACGAATGAGGTTCGATAAGCCGGCGGACGCGAAAAGACCGAGAAATCAAGCCGGGCGCTGGAATCCAGTCGACCGACTGCATATCTGGTCGATCGACTTAACCCCCAAAATCGACTGGATTCCAGGGGATTTTGGCGTTTTGGACAACGCAGTCGATCGACTGCCTACTTGGCCGATCGACTGCTGTCGATCGACTGGAGCCCCAGGATCTACTGGATTCCAGAGATTTGGGCTATTTTTTGACGGAGCAGTCGATCGACTGCCAACAAGGCCGATCGATCGCCAGTTGATCGACTGCCTTTTCAGTCGGTCGACTGAAAAGCAGCAATTCTGAAGAAATAAGTAATCAGACGTCATTTCAATAATGCAACTTGCTCCTGCAGCTTTCTCCTCCAAGAGAGCTTCTCCAAAACCAGAAAAACTTTCCCCTTTCATATTTTTACTTATTTTAATTTCTATAATTCCTAGTAATTAGTTATAGATTAGTTAAGCTAAGATCTTGGTAGTTTAATCTTCAAGCTTTGTTTTAAGTTTCCTTTGTGAAGAATCATTCAGCTTTCAAGCTTCTCTCCTTCAAGCTTTTGTAATCACATACATTTGGTAATATCCTTCTATAATCTAGTTTTATTTTCATGTTATTCCTTTTTAATATTGTGTTGTATTTTGGATCATTAGTTTAGTGTTTCTTTTGCTTATCAAACTTTCAATTTCATTTTATAGCTTTCTAGATTATGAACTTATGCTTTTAAGTTATAAAGTTATAATCAATTTCTAAGTTTGTAAAAGTTTATTAAAATCTTCCTTTTTAAACCTTTAATTAATGCTAAGTACTTATGTTGACTTATTCAAATAAGTTGATTAGTTTAAATTGATCATTTTTAATATAAGCTTTAATTTCCTTTAAGAGCTTTTTTATGTTTTTAAATCTTAAGTTTCAATTTAAATCTTAGTTATAAAAATCGAACAATGACTATCACTTTCCTAGGTTAAATTAGTTAATCAAAACCGACGATAAGAACAACTGAGAAACCGAAAGCCGATCACATCCATCCTCGAGAGACACGACTCGGGACAACTTGCCGCATCTACAATCGACTCCGTACTATTGCGGAGACGATTCTTAGAGAGCTAAGAAATCATCTATCAAATTTTGGCACCGTTGCCGGGGATGGATTAAGGCCAATGGCATTCTTAATTATTCTTATTGTCGTCGTAAATAATAGTTAGTTAATTATTTTACATTCGATACGCGTAATCTTTTGTTGTTTGTTGTGTGTGCAGGATAGGTCCGACGACCCGTTACCTCCGCTAGTATCACCGATAATCGAGGAGCAAACGATGGAAACCCTGTGCGAGAGCTCGCTTCTGCCCGCCCACACTCTAACGATCAAAAGAAGCCTCCGCCGCTTGATTGATCCGGCCGAGGATGGCAAACTACTGAGCTAGTTTGCCATACGTCAATCCTTACATCCAAATTCCCGAATATCCAAATCCATATACCGCTCCCAAATATGACGATCCGTATGCTTCGATCGGTAAAGAGTGGATCTACTCTTCCGATCATTATGAGCCAAACCCTCCACATCAACATCCATTCGCATACCCCCACAACCCGAACATTGATCCAGGTTTTGACGACCTATATGTTCCCCTCGCCCTTCCTTCTTCTTACCCCCATTTTGAATCGTACGCTCCATCGATTTATGATTCCGATTCTTCGAGCTACGATTCTTACAACCTATCTTCGAGCTATGATTCTTACAACCTACCCACCTCGAGCTCGTATACTCCGAGCGATGACCCTTATACCTCACTCTTTAAAGATTCGTCTACGTCCCCCCTCCCGGACGTGGAGTCTCTCTTAGCCGAGCTCGTTGGAAGCCTCGATCGCATGGAGACCCACGCTAAGCAAATGGCCATTGACGTGGGTGAGCTAAACAAACCAAACCTTGATGAGATACCCTTCTTTGATGAGGCGGTGCCCACGGTCGTTGATGGTAATTCGAGATTTGACGATCTTTCAGAAGGTGAGCGCTATGAGGTAGATATAGAGAACGAGGAGAATGGGTCGGAAAACAACGTCACCGCTCTCGGGTATTATGAAGAGGTTGTATTGGAAAGTGAGGAGGTGTTATCTTCGAGGCCTCCGATGGCACTTGGATTGTCGAGCTTACCTGCTTTAGGCGAGGAAGATGTAGTTGTGCCGGCCTTGGAGGATGTGGAGTTGATCGAGCCTCTTTCGCCACCACCCAAAACTTTATTACTACTTAAAAAAAAGGAGGTGGAAGAGGACGAGGAAGATGTGTTGGGTCCTACTCTCTCGTGCCCGACTACGACTATTTCTAAAGTCGAGAGAAAGGAGATGACGGTTGGGGAAACGGAGAAGCACGTCGACCCGTTTTGGGATAATCACGTCTGGGTGCTCGACTACTCACGCTTACGACCACCGTAGCAATCCCACGTTCTTGATGTCTCGATCTTCTAGCTTGCCCGACGCACCCGCCTTGGTGATTCTGATCACCCGGTGTGTCTACTCGAGAACACCAAGGCATGGCATGATCGTTACCTGTTCTTGGATCCTGGATAAAATTTTCGTATAATCGTCGAGCGAACGATGTAAACCAAACGCGCTACGTGGGAGGCAACCCACGACGTTCTAACCCTTTCTAACTCTTTTCTTGTTCTTCTTTCAATCTAGTGTATATTCTTTGTGTAAGTAGTGTTTATGACGTTTTTGGGTTCATGTAGGTCCAGTTCTGGAAGTTTTGGGAGAAAAGAGGATCGAAATTTGGAGATGGACTGCTGGAATTCAGTCGATCGACTGGAATGCTTGTCGATCGACTGCCCAATCGACAGAAGGGATCAAATCGAATGGATTCCAGAACTTTTTAAGCTTTTTACAAGAGCAGTCGATCGACTGGTTATATGCTGATCGACAGCCGGTCGATCGACTGGCGCCCGATCGACTGCACCAGGAGGAATCGACTGGATTCTAGGGACTTTCGTACTTTTTGACAGAGCAGTCGATCGACTGTCGGCAACCGATCGACTGAGCGGCAGCGGGCTTATAAATAGCAGTCGATCCGGCTCATTCGGCCACCCCACAAAATCGACAGAAACGAAAACAAAGAGCAGAAGAAAAAAAAAGAAGAGAAAAATAGCCGAAAATAAGAAAAGAAAAGGAGAGAAAAGATTTTGGTCGATCGACAAGGCCATTCACGCGGGAATTCACAAGTTCTTTCTCCTTTCTCAAAGTTCAAATCCTTCCGTAGTTGAATCGATTCCTCGTCTCTTTTCCGAAACAAATCTGAGGTACTTCGCTTGTTCTACACCCTTGAGGACAATTGAAATTGATTGGTTGTGTTTGGTTGGAAATTTGGGATCCATTTTGTTTTATCTTCATCTTTCAAAATCCTGCCCACAACGTGTTCGACAAATTGCCCCAAAGAACATTTAGTTTGAGTTTTGCTTGTTTTTCCGTCGTTCTTTTCGTTCGTGTCAATTTTTAGAACCCTCCAATACAAAATCCGTCCAATTTCGTTCCTATTTCTCACCTTTTACCATGGATGTCCACTCCGACGAAGAAAATATTTTCGCCCTTCCCCAATACCCCGATATCGCCGGAACTTACGGTGCCCCCTTCCCGGTCTACTCCACATACGAGGGGGAACTCTATCAGAATTTATCCCAGCGACATTTCGCTACCCCTCGTTTCATTAACATCGAGCGTTTAGACGAGTGGGTGGCGAACGGGGACTATGACGGATTCGGCACGTGTCTACTAAGTTTCATCAACGCGATGAATTGCCGGATGTTCGCGTCCTTCCGAGCACCGGCTTATCAGGAGCTAGTGCTCGAGTTTTTCACCACGTATCAGGATACGTCTGACGGGGGTTTTGATGTGCGTTTTGGGGGAGTTAAGCGCCATATCGATCAGGGAGTGATACAAACGGTGCTCGGGCTTGACTGCCAGCAGTACTCGTATACGCAAGCGAGTGGATATAATGAGATTGCGTTTTGGGGGACGATCACGGGCGGACAAGCCACCCGGGATCGATACTCGGCGTCGGCGATCGTCGACTTGGCCTTGCTTGGGGCTTACAAATTCTTCGCCCACATCCTAATGGGAAAGCATGAAAGCACCAACCTCACTCGTCACGAGATATACGTGCTTTGGTGTCTATGCAATGGACATCCAGTCCCGTTTTTTCCATTAATCTGAGGACAAATTGAAGGGATTCGGAGGACGAGAGGAGGAAGCGTCGCCCGGGTCGGCATGGGGCCGATGATCACCGTTCTCGCCTGCTACTTCGGGTTTGAGGCCYAAGCYGCCAACATGACGAGGGTCGATCTCTTGGAATTAACGTTCAAAATGCRGAGAGCCCCGACGAACCCGGCGAGCCAAAATCCGAGACGCCAACGCCACCGGGAGAATGAACGAGGCGAGGCCGGCGATGTCCCGAACGCCGGTTCGGGCGCGCCTTTCAGAGAAGGCACGAGCCAAGCGGCAGTCCCGCAGTACGGAGGTCCGAGCACCGGCTTGAGTCCTGAGATGGGTTGGAACGATTTCCAATAGGCCGTGTTTTCCCATTTCGACCAACTCAACGTCCGTTTCGACCGGCTCAACGAGGGGCAGGCATGAAACGACCGAGCTTTACGCGGCCTCCAGCGCCAGCTCTTTTTGGTCGAGACTCGGATGCATCGAGACAACGACGACGACGACAATGACGGCGGCGATGGTGAAAACGAAAACAAGGAGGAGGAGGAGGAAGACGAGGCCGCGACCCTCCGTTCACGACCTAGGAGACGTCGTTAAATCTCCTAGTTATCCTTTGTTTATTTTATTTTATTTATCGTTTTTGTGTGTTCTTTTATTTATCTTTCGATTATGTTCATTTATTTCTCATCTCGTCTTTTGTAAAAAAAAATAAAAAAAATAAAAAAAATAAAAATCCTTTTAATTGCTTTTGTTTTTGTAAATAGTTTCTTTTGCATTATTTTGAATATATTTTCTAATTATCAAAGAAATAAAATATATATATATATATATATATATATATATATATATATATATATATATATATAATATTAAATAAGTCCTAACAAATTGAAAAATTCAAAAAAATCAAAAATATTTTCGTTTTTGTACATAGTTCGTTTTTGTGCACGTTTTTCCACCTTGCCTAACCATGTAGATATCTTGTTGCTTACCTCGGTTCCCGGCAATGACCTTTGCACAACCACGACGACACGAGCCGGAAATAGGGGCGTTGTCTTTACCCTACAACTTTTTACCGCTTTTATTAGCTTCATTACGCAATCGGGACATTGCTCGGTTTTCAAGTGTGGGGTGGTTAAAATAGTCCTAGGTTTTTTAATTTCTTCGTGTGCTTGCTTGTTTTAGTTTGAGAAACGTGTGTGCTTTTGTTGCTTGGACCCTTGGCGAAGTGACGCGGTTTTTGATGATTTGTTAAGATGTTTAGATTTTCGATCGAATTTAGTGGATTTAGGTGGTTTAACTTGTTGGGATCCCCGTTCGGTTTTAGCTTCGTGCTATCCTTGTACTCATTTGGAACTAGTGCCTCGACTAGCCCTCATCATTAAACACTCTCTATAGGTTTTTATTTGTAAATTGGAGTCATCAATTGCTCCACGTGCTCGATCAAAAAATTCGAAAGTTGCTAGTAGCAACGAATGATCGGAGTCATTTGATAGCCTCGTATTTTCATATTATTACGCAAGTACCTCACGTCTACGGTACATAAAAAAAATATAAAAAATAATTAAAAAAAAAGAAAAATACGAAAAGAGATGAATAAARAAGGATACGTTATAAATCCTTGAAGTTATTGTATAGCTCGTTTTTTTTCCCATTTGTTTCGATTTTTGTATACTTTTGTAAAGAGAGGTGTTGATGATCTTGGCTAGTTGGGAGTCGAATAACGGTTCGAGCGTGGATAGACCTTAGCCGGGGCAAGGACGGGGAGACCGACTTGTTGGATTGTTTAAGTCCTTTTAGGTTTCGGAAGTCGATCTAAATTTCCTTAGCAAATCACATTGTAGTCCTTTTAGCCAAAGCTAACAAACAACGTAGCGTACAACGTCTTGAATTATTTTGTGCATTAGTTTAGGTTGGTCGGGGGTAGTTTTGTAAATATACGTTAGTTTTGCTTGAGGACAAGCAACCGTTCTAAGTGTGGGGTGGTTGATTTGCATCTTTTTGTACATATTTTCATTACCGTTTTTGTTTCACGTTGCGTGTTTTTCGCTTGCTTTTTGTTGATTTAGGAGTCGGGTTGGCCATTGTTTCGTATTTCTAGTTTTTCTTAGTTTTTGTACGTTTTAGTAATTGATTTTCGTAGTTTTTCACCTTTCCATTTTTCTTGGCCGTAGGACGTCCAAGCGGGGCCCACGCTCGTTTGGCATCATTGATACTCGACTCGGAAATGGATGGACGAAGCAAGGAAGCGCAACGAACGAGGTTCGATAAGCCGGCGGACGCGAAAAGAACGAGAAATCGAGCCGGGCGCTGGAATCCAGTCGACCGACTGGATGTTCAGTCGATCGACTGCATATCTGGTCGATCGACTGAACCCCCAAAATCGACTGGATTCCAGGGGATTTTGGCATTTTGGACAACGCAGTCGATCGACTGCCTACTTGGCCGATCGACTGCTGTCGATCGGACTGGTGCCTCCGAAGATCGACTGAATTCCAGGTGGGCTATCGCCGTTTTGACATGCAGTCGATCGACTGCCGACAAAGCGATCGACTGCCAGTCGATCGACTGCTTTTCAGTCGATCGACTGAAAAGCAGAAATTCTGAAGATATTAGTAATCAGACGTCATTTCAATATGACAACTTGCTCCTGCAGCTTTCTCCTCCAAGAGAGCTTCTCCAAAACCAGAAAAACTTTCCCCTTTCATATTTTTACTTATTTTAATTTCTATAATTCCTAGTAATTAGTTATAGATTAGTTAAGCTAAGATCTTGGTAGTTTAATCTTCAAGCTTTGTTTTAAGTTTCCTTTGTGAAGAATCATTCAGCTTTCAAGCTTCTCTCCTTCAAGCTTTTGTAATCACATACATTTGGTAATATCCTTCTATAATCTAGTTTTATTTTCATGTTATTCCTTTTTAATATTGTGTTGTATTTTGGATCATTAGTTTAGTGTTTCTTTTGCTTATCAAACTTTCAATTTCATTTTATAGCTTTCTAGCTTATAAACTTATGCTTTTAAGTTATAAAGTTATAATCAATTTCTAAGTTTGTTAAAGTTTATTAAAATCTTCATTTTTAAACCTTTAATTAATGCTAAGTACTTATGTTGACTTATTCAAATAAGTTGACCTTAATTTTCCCTCCCTTTTCCTAATTTCAAATAATTAAGTTTTTATTGTTAATTAGTTTAAATTGATCGTTTTTAATATAAGCTTTAATTTCCTTTAAGAGCTTTTTATGTTTTTAAATCTTAAATTTCAATTTAAATCTTAGTTATAAAAATCGAACAATGACTATCGCTTTCCTAGGTTAAATTAGTTAATCAAAACCGACGATAAGAACAACTGAGAAAGCGAAAGCCGATCACATCCATCCTCGAAAGACACGACTCAGGACAACTTGCCGCATCTACAATCGACTCCGTACTATTGCGGAGATGATTCTTAGAGCGCTAAGAAATCATCGATCAAACCTCCAGGAGGATGTTGTTGTGGAGTCTGATCCCGATGATCATGATTTTGAGCCTACTGCTCCGATTGCCGGAGATGTGTCGCCATCTGCTTCTGCTCCCAGTTTTCTGGAGAAGAAGAGGTTTACTCGCCGGAAGCAGCTTGTACGTAAAGCTGACAGGAGACCCGGCCTGACGACAGATAGTGTCTCTCCCAACCAGGCCAAGGTCAAAGTCTCTCTCAAGTCATCTGCTACTGAGTACTCTTCACCTCTATATACTGTTCTGGACTTTATCACTGGCGAAGTCACTAGTTCCGCCAAGTCGCCTGCTAATGTTCCCCCGCCGTCTCCAATTCGTGCTGCATCACCTGAGTTTGATACAGGTCTTTTTGAACATTCCCSTGACTCTTCAATGGATGTACCCTTGAAAGATGTTTTTGCTMCTTTCAAAAAGGACAAGAAGAAGAAGAAGGCAGCTGCTCAGGATGATGTTGTTAGTCATGTTGGTAGCCCCTTACCAACATTGAGTCGTTCAAAGTCTGTCTCGTCCTCCTGCACTGCATCTGTTCCTGGTCCATCGCATTCTCCCATGCAGTCCTCCTCGGCTGCATGTGCTCACTCCCAGTCCTCATCTGGCACTGCAACTCCTACACATGAGATTGAGGACATGGAGCCATTTTCAGAGAAGTTTTTTACCGCTGAGGCTGCTGAGCTGTTTGATGTTTATCAAACTCGCCATATGATCGCTGAGAGAAAAGTGTCGATTGATTTGTTTGAGCGCCACAACCTGATAGCCTACCCCCGATTTCATGGTATGTATTCCACAGTCTCTACCGCCATTCCATTTGTTAGAGACATAGTTCTTGAGTTCTATGCAAATATGCTGCCCTCGATTGTTGATTTAAGTTCTGTGAAGTATGGGAAAGTTTTTCTGCGTGGTAAGGTGTTTGCCTTTACGCCTGACTTAATTGATGATTTGTTTGGCACCACTACACATCGGGGTAATTTTTCTGTGGATGATATGGATGAGGTTGTGTCTTTTTTATCGGGTGGGATGGTACATTCGTGGTTTGAGCAACTGCCAAGCACTAGGCTCTCGTCTTTGTATTCTATTATGCACAAAGTGGCACTTTGCAACTGGGTCCCTTCCAGGAACACTACAGTTGTTACTCGGCCTCAGGCTCAGTTTTTATTCAAGCTTGGAAAGGGTGTGAAGTTCAGTTTCAGTTTTTTGATATCGTGACTAAGTTTGCCACATCAAAGTCTGCTGCCTCGTTGTGTTTTCCCTCTCTTATTTTCAGCTTGTTGAAGAACCAAGGTCTGACGCTTCTCCCAGATGATGTGCTCACTGGTGATGCGGATTGGTTTGCTTTTCGAGGTCAACACACTACTGGTGCAAGGGTYATCGATTTGCCTTGGCAGGCTCCWGTTCCTGCTGATGTTGATAGTGATGTTGAGAAGGACGATCCCAACATAGTTCGCATTTCTGCGCAGCTCCTGCGTGCGCATGTTGCTTCCATTGACTTACAGATATCTAAGCTGCAGGCACTTCGTTGCTTGCTGTTGGAGGCCCTTTCCCTTTCTGGTCAAAAAGGGGGAGAGGATGTTGACGCGAACGTAGGGGGAGAAAGTGTTGATGGAGAGGATGTTGCTGATGTTGCCGATAATGAGAATGCTGCTGTTGATGATGCTGAAGATGCTGTTGCCGCCGAAGCCTTGGCAAGCCTTGCTCAAGAGAATAGGCGTAAGCGAATTCGGGCTCGAAACAAGGCTTTGAAGAAGATGATGAAACTGAGGGAGAAGAAGAAGAGGAAGAAGAGTGGTGAAGGAACTTCGACATCTCCTCGACGGTCAAAGAGGATTCGAAGTCATTAAGTTCCTTTACTCTGTTTGATTTGTGAAGTGTTGGTTATTTCGAACAATGTTGGTTTGTAATGTTGGTTTGAGTGTTAACAACATTGGGTGTTTTGTTTAGAGGGAGTTTTCTATCTTAGGGGGAGTTAGTATTTTTATTTTCATTTGTGTTTGCGTCTTAGTGTTTTGTCCAAAAAGGCAAAAGAGGGAGATTGTTGAGGAATGTATTCTTGGCAATAATTCCTATTTTGTTATTTGCCTTTCTTGGGCACAAAATAAGCTAGGAAACTAGATATAAGTCAATATTATATTTCCAAGTTTATGCACAAGACTTTAATTATGTCTAGATTGTGTCTAGGATTTGTTTTTAGGTATTTACCAAGTTTAGGATCTTAGAATTGTCTATTTAAGACATTAGAAATCCTAAAGTTTGGACACACGGTTTTATAGAGATTTACGCACGGGATTTCTTGAAGGAAGAAAGACGCAAGGAAGACGACGCACAAGAGAAGTAGAACACGAAGAAGAAAACTACTTGGAGCCAACGTTCGTGAGAAACAAGATCTTTGAAGTTGCGTGACCAATGGAGAAGATCTTGCCATTCCGGCAACAAGTATTTAGTATCAAGTTTCTTGATATTTAGTTTTCATATATTACTTCATATTTTGTAGTGAACGTAAAGTAAAAGTAATATAGTTTTCGGGTTTGTACACCTAAGTTCACAAGTATTTACTTGTGAACTGAATTTGTTAAATCGTGTTCTCGTATTTTAATTTTCGCTGCATAAATTTACATTACTTTGGTCGATGTTGTTAACTGGTGTTGTTAACATTGATTAATAACATCGTGAATTTGAGACTTATTTTTAAAACAATAGACCTTCTCATTTTACAATACGGAAAACCTTTTCATGTAAATCGATGTGGGACGTACAATAATTAACACATACAAGAATCTCTGCCCACTCCACATGCAATAGGCAACCAGTGATTATTTATGAGTAATATACGAATATAAAACAAAAAATACACAATATGTAATTGTACATATTACCACTACTAGTAAGATTATTACCATAGGCAGTAATGATAACAAGAACATTGATAGAACAATAAAAAAAACCAAGTCAAGAACATAATAGTGGTATAATGACACTACGATGCACATAATCACACAAACTGAACCAAAATTACCACTATTGATAATTACATCCCCAAATATGTATATTTAGCATAAAAACATCACAAAACCTTCGAATCACAGCAACAAACAAAAATAGAATATCGCAACATCCTCAAAAATACTAAAATATAATCAAACGATAAAATATAATTGGCTTAGAAGATCTCAACACCTTCGAATTACAACTAAAGAACAAAATAGATGAAAACATATACACCACATAGGCAGAAATGAATTTATCCATGCCAAAAATAAGATGCTATTAACACATTTTCTAATTCTAATTCTTTACATCAACCATCATGATACCATCACATAAGAGTTCTTAATTTATTTTCTTAACAAGATCTTTCACACCAGTTTTTGTGGTTTTGTAATTGTAATTAACTTAAACTTCATACTTTTTTTTATGCATAGCTTAATTCATTAAGTTTCAGATAGCTTGCTTGTAGACTGTTGTATAGGATTTTACATGAAACGAACACGCTTTTCATTACATGCACTATAAGTTTATGATATAAAAGTGGTGATTCAATTTCAAGTTTATTTATTCCTTTTTTCTTTTCCCTTATTTTGTCTAGTTAAGAATGTATTTTCCTTTTCAATCATTATTGGCTTCTTTATCCTTTAATTACATAATCTTTCAAAGATATTTCAAAAAATGGTAAAGAGAACCAGGAAATTACTTCAAAAGTAGTTTTTCACATGCAGATAATTAACATAACTTCATTCTCATAAAAGAGATAATAATAATAATAATAATAATAATAATAATAATAACAACAACAATAATAATAATAATAATTCCCCAAGCTTTCGACTTTTTCTCTCCATTCTCAATCGTCATCCTTCCTAATTACCTCCAAAAAAAATGAGAAACAACCAAAATTTTCACAAATATCACTTCAAAAAAATCAGAGTTCGGTGACGGGCGGATCCATCAGCAAACCCGTCAGAAATCAATTCTGATGATTATTGCCCGTTAGCATTTTTGGTGTAAGCAAATTGATTGTGACGGGATTATCGAACCCGTCAGCATCTGCTGACGGCTGCAAACATCAATCTATACCCGTCGGTATTTATGAAATATTATATAAGAAAATAATATTTTATTTTGGCAAGCCTATCCCAGCCCGCCCTCAGCCTGACCCAAAACTTAGCCCAACCCACGTCAATTTACATCCCACATATAGTATGGGTGGGGTTCGAACCCGCGACCTTACAAATAGAGGAGCAGTGTTATCGTCTCACCAAGTCAATTACATGTGAAAGTTTATATATTTTTAATATATGTATATAAGATATTCAAATTAAGTTATAAATTATATTTATAATTAATTATATTATATTTATAAATGTAGATTATATTTATGAATAATGATATTATAACTATATATTATAAATATAATTATTTACAAATAATTATATATGTATATGTATATGTATATATATATATATATATATATATATATATATATATATATATATATATATATATATATATGTGTGTGTGTGTGTGTGTGTGTGTGTGTGTGTGTGTGTGTGTGTGTGTGTGTAGTTGATAATATAACTATATTGCTGACGGGCTTAAAACTCGCCAGCATCTTTTTTTTTTTTTTTTTTACTGATGGGCACTGACCCGTTAGCAAACCCGTCGCCCAAAAAAAATTGTTGATGGAGCGTTGACGGGCACGTCACTGATGGACCTTGCCCGTCAGTAATTTTTTTTCTGTCAACATTCGCCTATTTTTTGTAGTGTATCTTGTTTATGCCCAATTATACGTACTGTTTCGCCCTCAAAATTACGCCAGGAACACCTGATCCTTTCCCTGAGAATATCCCGACCTGCTTCAACAAAAACACGTTAGAAAGGACCACCGGGGGATTTCTGGTGGAAACCTCTCAGATGCTTAAGTCAGTTAAGCGTTTTAGATCGGAATAAGCAAAATCAGGAGAAGAATACTTAGAAATGTCATACCTCTCTCAGCCTTGGGGTTAAGACATTTATAGTTTTCGCCAAGTGGGGACTTTTCGGGATCTCAGAAATAGAAAACCTGCGAATCTCGGGCCGTTACTCAAGACGACCTGACCTGGAAGCTTCCTTCTAGAGAACAGATCAGCTTTGTCATTAAGTTCTCCCAATTCCTGACCTGACCTCTTGAAACCTTATCTAAGGCTCCGAATGAGGTCAGGACAGTCTTTATCAGGCTATAGGCTCGTCTTCTACCTCATTTTTCCTTTTCTTAATGTCACCAGCTCAGCTCGTCCCAACAGGTCTGTCCAAGCTGTTTACCAACCTGTCACCAGATCAGGTCGCACCAATCAGTCCCCCCTGGATGGTTGGGTGTGAGCTGAACCACTTTGCATTCTAACCGTGGCGGTTGAGAACCACACGCCTTTTCAGATATCCCTCTCTTACATGCATTAAATGCATGAATCCCGTTGAATCCGCCTTCTAAATCAGTTCGTACCCTTAAGGATGATCTTTACCGCCTCGTATCCCTCCCTCAAACGGTTGAGATCCCTAATATGTCTCCTCAAATACTGTACCTTTTGACACGCATTAAACGCATGAATCCCATCAAATATCCTTTTTCCCCTTTTTCAAAAATTTATCCTTTTCCCTTTTCCCGCGATTCATTTCCCTATTCATCTTTCATTCTCGCCCGACAATTATTCTCTCTAATCTGCAGCTCTCTTCCTCTTTCCAAAGCCAAACACTTTTTAGGTCTCCTTCAAAGCCAGGTACTCTTCCGATCTCCACTTTTTCGATTATGTCTACTCAGTCGTCTTCTTCCTCTTCTATTCACCTGACGACATCTCACTCCTTGTCGTCAATATCTATATATCTAACTTCTTCCAATGAACGCCCCTTTGCATTATGGGAAACCCTGATAACGGGGTCTCTATTCTTAGTAATAAAACAGTGGAGGGGTTGAGAGCTAAATTCTAATTTTCAGATGAATATTCCCTAGTCAACCCAAACACCAGTGAGATGGCATATCAGCCATCAGCCCACCACCTAACCTTTTTTGTTGACTAGTTTCAGGCTGGTATACGACTTCCGATCAACCCCTTCGTATTAGTAGTTACCCAGATGTGAAAAATTTCGGTACACTAGTTTGTGAAAAATTCCTTTAGGTTAATCATAGGTTTTAATCCAGCCATGCGGTACGCTGGACTTGTTCCCAAAGCCCAGATATTTTATTCATTTTTCCAAGCTAAAAGCTCTTCTCTCGGCTATTTTTATCTGTTTACCCGTACCGGCGTTCGCTTTTTGATAGGTAGTCCTTCCTCTAATAAGGCTTGGAGGAAGAAGTTCTTTTTTGTGCACTTTTCTGGTGATTGGGGTTTTCCCCCACAGCCCATTAACCAACTTCCTCCTCAGGCTCATCTACTTGTGGGAGACAGACCTCCCCGTCTGCAAAAAATCCTTTCAACCTTGAACGAACATATCTTTCACCTGACTAAACTCATCATCCCTTTTGTCCTAGACTTTATCAAATCCAGAGAAGAGACGGGTCCCGTAACCCCTGAGATCGGTATATGAAAGAAAATCATCCAACTCTGCCTTCTTTCTCTCCTCTTTATGTACCCGGTAGGATAGCTCAATATCTGACTTGCTCTCTATGTTTTCTTGCAGCTACCATGATACGAAAACTATTGGAAGCTCAACAGGCTGTAGTGGCCCCCGAAAAGAGATCTTTGGGAGAATTGACTGCAGGATCAGCAGAGGCTACTCAGCCTACAAGGTATAGTGTACCAGAGAGATCCTCTCTCCCCGATGCAGACCTGACAACTCGGTCCGATTCAGGGGATGAACAGGCGCGACTCTCCCACAAGCGGGCCAGGTCAGGGAAAGGGGTGGACACATCAGGGGCCAATGTGTTCAACCCCAATGCGACCTTTTTTACCAATACCTCTGTCCTAAATTGCCCTGGAGCAGTGACCATCCAGATTATTTAAGGCCAATGCCCAGTATCAGATCGAAAGACTCTAGAGAAGTGGACTGACCCAGAATTAATCGAATCACTCTTCCAGGACGAGACTAGGGTAATTATTCTACTCTTCCTTCATATTTTACTCTATTATTACCGTTACTATTACTATTCCTCATCAAGCCGCAGTGAAGAGGTCCATTCTGGTTGCCCGCGCTAGGGGTTCCCTGATGAACGCGGATCTGGTTAAGGAGCATAACCTCTTGAAGGATAAAGAGAAGAAATTGATGGCGCTCTACAAAGAGAGAGGGGCTGAGCTGAAGAGGGTCAAGGCAAAGTTGCTGACTGCCAAGAAGGGGAGAAGGAAGTCCGTGTCGAGCTGCATAGCTAAGTCGACACAGCCCTGACAAGGGGTCGAGCGGAGGGGAGAACTAAGTTTCTCAATTACGAGGATGGGCTCCGGCTCATTCAAACAACGATGGAAGCCACTCAACATGACTTCCTTGAATCGATGGACCTCTACAAACTCATCGTACTCGAGGCCTTAGTGTACTTCCATCTTGTCCTGGATGCTTACAAAAAGTGGTCCAAGGAGAACCCCTCCACCCCTTACGACCAAAGCCAGCTAATTCAAGGAAACCCCGAGCCTACAAGCTTCACATATGCTGCTGAGTTGGACCGTCTCCACCGACTTGGGGCTCCCGAATTTGAGGAGCTTTTTCTTAAGCTCTTTCACCGTGCACCTCCAGAACCCTCTTCTCACCTAGACCAGGATATGACCTTGGCCCTGGCTGCTTCTACTCCTTCCCCAACCTTCGCTAATCTGGGTGAGTTACCCGGTGGTGTGTCACCTAGCAACCTTTCTGAGGAGGATGCGGTGAAGCAGGTAGCAGGAGAGTTGGGCGCTGGGAAATTTGGTGTTGTGGGCTAGGGTGGCTAAATTTGTACCCTTTGTCTGCCGATCTATTTTTTGATTGGTCTGTACTTTGAAACAACTTTTGTCTGTACTTTTGAACAATTTGTCGTTTTGTAATTTTAGGGTTTCCTTGATTTAAGGAAACCCTGGTACTATTCTCTGTGGATCACATGCCTTGATTTTCTTCTATATATGTCTCCCCATTATGCATTTCGTTATGGATCCCTCATCTCTGATTGAAGAGGTATAAACTCTTGAAAAGAAAAACCTTTCCTTTTTAATGAAAAATTTCAACTTTATCAAGAGAATGCTCAACTTCGCGAGAAATTATCTCAATTGCGTAAACTCTTGGAGTGGAAGAAGCAAAAAAAATGTCATTACGAACGGGAATGGGCGGAGCTCCACCAGTTCAATCGTCAACTCCGGGAGGAAAGGGCTGATTTTCTTAAATCAGTGTGTCGGTTGACCACCGCTGCCGGCGAAGCTCACTTTGCAACCAAGCGGGCCGACAGGTACCGTCAATGCCTTCACGAGACCGAGCACGAGTTGTGGCGTATTCGATGTGTCCTCTCTTCGGACAGGAGGATTTCCTCATCTCATCCATAACGTTCTCATAGTTTAAGCTGCGCATTTCTATGTTCCGCGATTTTTTGCAAACTTTCTTCGATGTAGTTGTAATCGATTCTGCTGAATTTAATAAAATTTTGGTATGTTTTCGAATATTTTGTTTTTACTACTTCTTGTAATACGCATTTCTCTTGGACAAACCAGGCTTGAATACTCGTCTCTTGATATCTTAGTTTGATGCTCTTAGGATGGGTATCTTTTATTGGCTAACTGCAAAAGGCTCACGTCCTTACTGATGATCAGGCTAGATTTGGGGCTCTTGCCCTTAATTGATAGGTCGGGTCAAGGGTGTTCATCCCTTATCTAATCGAGGTTATTAATTTTCCAGATAAAAAAATCAATCCTTTCAGGGCAGCCGCCCTTAGCCTGTCACGACTAAAGATTTTCTAACGATCGGGTCATGATTCCTAGGGGCATCTACCAAAAGCCTGACCACCGGATTGAGATTTTTGAGGCACTCACCTATGGCCAATCAGAGTGTAGAAACCTTTATTACCTTTTAGTTCGGGCCTCCAGGGCATCCGCCCTTAGCCAATCATGGATTAAAATTTTACTGAAAATCAGGCCAGGTTTTTGGGACATCCGCCCTTAGCCAATCAGGGCTAGAAATTTCTACTGGCAATTAGGTCAGCGTACCGCCCAAATTAGAAAAGAAATTCGCCGAACTTTCGTCACCTCCCCCCAAAATAACCCAGCCGCCGGAGATGGAGCCACTACGGACTACATGGCCAGAGCTCCCGCCTAAGAAGAGGAGGAGAGCTTTTCTGTCTCAGATAGAGACACTTCAAGTAAAACCAACCAAGACCTCACTTAGCAGATGCAGAATCTGCAGAGAGAGGTCAGGGAAGTCAAACAGAAAATGGCAAGTACGGCTTCAGGCTAAGCACGGAGAAGCACCCCATTCATATAGGCGGTCATGCGCGATGATCTACCGGCCTCTTACCGGTCTATGGGCTTTGAGTATAATGGGACAACGAATCTGTGGGATCACTTGAGCCGATTCGAGATCGCAGCTACCTTGCACAAATTTCTTAACGTTGTCACGTGCCGGGTCTTCCCAATGACCTTCACAAAATCAGCTCATCTCTAGTTTAGCTAATTGCCCCCTGATCTATAAATAATTTGATGAGTTCAGTTCTGAATTCCTGCACCACTTCACTAATTGCAGGAAGTATCAGAAAATGCCACTGGAACTGTTCAGTTTGAAGCAGAGAGAGGGTGAAAGTTTGCACAGATATATCAAGCGATTTACAGAGGCTAAGTTGGAAGTGCATCAGCATCCGAGGAGCTCTTGGTCAATGCTTTGGCTCAAGGGCTCAGAAAGGGGGAGTTCTTCCAATCGCTGGTAGTTAAGCCAGTATTTTGCATGTAATTGTGGTGTTTTTCTCGTGTTTTTAATTAGGATTTTATATTTTTTTTATTAGTCTTTGAGTCGATTAGATAGTTTTCTAGGTTTTTTTTCTTGTTTTATTATTTTTCGTGTCTTTTGTTGATTTTATATTTTATATGGTTAAATGGGTTCAATTAATTTGAGGTTTATTTTAATTTTTGGATTTTTATATTTAAAAATACCTATTTTATAGGCCAAGGCATTAAGGACAAAAGTTCAAGCCAAGCCGTGCCAAGGCGAGACAAAAGTTATGCCAAGAACAAGCTCCAAAACGCCAAAACATTCTGGAATACTAGCCAAGGCTCGCCAAGGCAAGCCATAAGTCATGCCAAGCTGCACCGCTGACACTAGGTACGTTCCCGACACTGGGTTACCCAGTGTCCAAGAAGCGCCCGACACCGCACGCCCGCATCCGCCCACGCCCAGCGCTGGCGCTCGCCAGCCTTCGCCACGCCTCTTGCCAACATGCTCGCCAAACCCCTGCCAACACTGGTTACATTTCGGACACTGGGATACCCAATGTCCGAGCCTTGCCGCCCAGTTTTGCCCATGCGCGCCCATGGCCGAGCCATAGCGAACCACAATGTGCCAATTGGCTAGCAAATGGTCTAGGAAGACCATTTTTGGTCAAAATTGGTCAAACCCGAGAAATACAAGCCTTTTTTGCTAATTTGGACCATTTAAACCCTATCAAAACTAGTATAAATAGGACCCAACTCTCATTTTGTAAATTATCTCACCTCTTCCCATCCCAAGCTTGGGTTTGGGATTAAAAATTCTCTCTCTAGAATTTAGATTTAATTTTCAAGCTTTCCTTGGGTTTGTAAGCTCAAGAAGAATTCAAGTATTCCCTTGGATTTTTATTTTGATTGTGATTTCATTCAAGCTTTTGGATTCTCTATTTAATTCAAGCAAGCTTTCATTTAATTTCATGCTTGTTCTTCAATTCCATTCTTGCTCTTCATTTTATGCTTTTTGTCTTATCTCTTTGATTTCTTGTTAGATCTTGTGAATCATCCATGGAATCTAGATGAGTGACACGTCTAGATCATAGATCGAGTCTAAGATCATTTTTTTTATTTTTAGTATTTCATGTGCTTTATTTTGAGTTTAAATTTTCATGCATAATTTTATATTAAATCCAAGATCTACTCTTTGTTGTTTGTTATTTTTCATAAAGTTTTAAACTTTCTCGTCAACTTTTATTGCTTTATCCATTCATGCTTTCAATTTTTGCTTATTTGCATTATTTAGGATTTTATGCTAATGCAAGCATGATTGTACCTTGTGCTTTCATGCTTGTACTTGATGAGACATTGCTTGCTTCTTTCTTAATTTTCATATTTGCTTTGCACTTTCAATTAAGGCATACGACCGAGGCATCCGACCAACTTGCAATTTCATTTCCTAGTTTAGTTTATCTAGTTTAATTGCTTTATTTTCATTTCCTTTTCATTTCTTCAAGCTACAAACATCTTGATTCCTCAATAGAATCGATTTTCGATAATATCAAGCCAAATGAACCTTTATTTCTCAAAACCACTAAAAACTAAAAAGCAGAGAGAGGGTGAAAGTCTGCACAGATATATCAAGCGATTTATAGAGGCTAAGTTTGAAGTGCCATCAGCATCCGAGGAGCTCTTGGTCAATGCTTTGGCTCAAGGGCTCGGGAAGGGGGAGTTCTTCCAATCGCTGGTATTTAAGCCAGCATTGAAGTTTGGAAAGCTCCTGGAAAGGGCAGAGAAGTATATCCACATAGAGGAGGCCCTGAAAATGAAAGATGATGGAGAAAAGCGGAGAGAACAACCTGACAAAGACGATTAAGCTCTGGTTAAGAAGCCCAGGACTTACCTAGTGGGAGATCATCCTCGGTTTGATCGATACACACCCATTCACCTCATGGCGAAATCCCGCAGGCTATTGAAAGACACCCCAACCTCAAATGGTCGAGAACATACACTCAAAAGCCACAAAAGGAGAAGTCTGACTGATTCTACCGATACCATAACGAGTATGTTCATGACACGGATCAATGCATACACCTGAAAGACGAGATAGAATGAATGGTGCTGGCAGAGCATCTCAAAGAATTTGTGCGAACAAAATAGGAAGGATCCGGATTTGACTCTTATAAGAGAGATCGGTTTCAGACGACCATGCAAGAGCGAAGTGATACCCAGGAAAATAGGCAGAGGGAGATCTGGTCTCAGGAGATTAGAGGAGAAATTCAGATGATCATAGGCTGAGAATAGGATGAGCACTCACGACGCACCCTAAACAGCTGTGTACAGGCTGCGAAAGATCTATCAAGAAAAGCGCAGGAAGTAGGACAGTTAGTCCCGAGCCCGAATATCTATTTAGGCTCAGAATATGAGAACGGCATTTTAGCACCTCATATGGACGCTTTAGTGATAACATCTACTATAGCTAATTATAACGTGCATAGAATCTTCGTGGACATAGGAAGCTCGGTAGATATTTTATTTTACGACTGCTTTAAGAAGTTAAACTTGGAGTTGGAGGAGGTCACCACCTCATTAGTGGGTTTTGTTGAGGGAGCACTACGCCCATTAGGAGCAGTGAATCTCTTAGTCACGTTAAGGGATGAGACGTTCAGGAAGACCAAATTAGTGCGCTTCCTGGTGGTAGACGCACCATCTTCATACAATGTTATGCTTGGTCGACCATCTTTAAGTCAATTCCAAGCGGAGATCTCCGTATACCATATGAATATGAAATTGCCTATTCAGGAAGGGGTATGTGAGGTTCGAGGAGACCAATATGCATCTCGTAGAGCATACGTGGATAGTATTCAAAGAGATGAAGAGATAAAGAGATCCAAAAAACCCAGGACAGAGATGACTACCGCACTTGAGCTGAATCCGTGCGAGGAAAGCTTGATGACAGTTGAGGTCATACTGGGGGATTATAGCCAAGTTATACGAGTAGGAACGACCCTAGGCCCCGGGGTGTTGGTGGAGCTTGTGACTCTCTTAAGAAATAGCGCGGATGTCTTTTCCTGGTCTCCCCAGGACTTAGTAGGGATAGATCCGGCAATAGCTGAGCATCACCTCAACATCAGCTCCACGGTAAAGCCAGTAAAACAAAGGAAGCACAACTTTGGTCCTGAGAAGGAAGCTATTATCGAGGCAGAAGTAGAGAAGTTGTTGCGAGCTAAGCACATTCAGGAAATACAATTTCCAGAATGGCTTTCTAATGCGGTACTGGTACTAAAGACTCAGGATGATTGGCGCATGTGCATTAATTTCAGAGACCTCAATCGCGCCTGTCTAAAGGACCACTAACCATTGCCAATGATAGACCAGCTGGTAGATTCCACCTCAAGTTGTGAACTGCTCAGCATGATGGACGCCTCGCAAGGGTATCACCAGATCAGGCTGGCCGAAGAGGATTGGAAATAGGTCAGTTTTATAATCCTGAGAGAAACTAATTGCTACATGGTCATGCCGTATGGGCTCTAGAATGCAGGAGCCACGTACTAACGGCTAGTAGATAAAATATTCAAAACCCAGCTCGGGTACAATATGGATGTATATGTGGATGAAATGCTAGTTAAAAGTGCCAAGGCAGCCTCGCACATTGACGATCTGAAGGAAACTTTCTATACCTTGAGAAAATATAGAATGAAGCTCAACCCCAAGAAATGCGCATTTGGGGTAAGAGCTGGAAATTTCCTTGGTTATATGGTTACAGTGAGGGGAATATATGCCAATCTGGAGAAAGTTAAATCTATTTTGGATATGCAACCTCCAAAGAATGTCAAGGAAATGCAATGCCTGGCAGGTCGGATAGCGGCCCTAAGCAGGTTTGTTTCGCGTTCAGCGGAAAAGAGCTTATCATTTTTTCGAGCCTTACCAAAGAAGGCTCGATTTAAATGGGACGAAAAATGCCAGGTGGCATTTCAGAAATTAAAAGAACATCTGGACGGCATGTCGTTACTTACCCAACCAGTACAGGGAGAGCCCTTGATCTTATTCTTATCTGTGGGGAAGCAAGCTGTGAGTACGGTTTTGATTATAGAAGAAATCAAGGTGCAAAAACTAGTATATTATTGGAGAAAGGTGCTACATGATGCCGAGCTCCGGTATGTGGAGATAGAACGGGCCATGCTAGCACTAGTCGAGACGGCTTGCAAACTCCACCCCTATTTTCTCTCACATTAGATAGTGGTCAGAACTAACCTGCCTCTGAAAGAAATCATGAGTAAGCCAGAGGTTTTAGGGCGCTTAGTGAAATGGATAATTGAGCTCAGTGAATTTGACATCAATTTTGAAGGGCAAACAGCGATTAAAGCCCCAGCATTGGTTAATTTCATGCAAGAGATGAGCAGCTCTCCGGAGGAAGAGACGCTCGGTAGGAAATTTAGGTTGTGGCGTGGGAATAGTTTTGATAAATCCCAAAGGCGTAACTACGGAATACGCGATATGAATGAACTATCCCCTATCCAACAACGGATCAGAGTACGAGGCCCTTCTAAGAGGGATACAGATGGCAAAAGAGCTCAAGGCAAAGCGCATATGTGCTCGGGTAGACTCTCAGTTGGTCTATAAATAGATAAGAGGTGAGTTTGATGCAAGAGACGAGCACATGCGGAAATACATAGCCCATTTTTATGAATTAGCAGAGGCCATTAAAGCTTTAAACGTACTTCAAATTCCCAGGGAGGAGAATGGCAGAGCTGATTACTTGGCCAAGGTCGCCAGTTCAGCAACAGATTTTCAGGAGAGAATAATTACCCTGCTCATGGCATACCAAGGATTTGGGGAAGGGGAGATAAACGCACTAGAGGAAGAAAATGATTGGCGCTCCCCGATCAAGGTATAGTTGGGCAAAGGAGAACTGCCTGAGAATAAGAAGGAGGAAGCAAAGGTGCGATTCAGGTTGTCTTGTTTTTGTTTCATAAAAGGAGAGCTATTCAGAAGAGGGTTCGGACGACCTCTTTTGCAGGTGCTTAAGCCAGAGAGAAGGCGCTTATGCTCTTAAGGAAATTCACGAGGGGTGCTGCGGCAACCACATGGGTGCTATGACTCTATCAAGTAAGATAATGAGAGCTGGCTATTTTCGGCCACAATTAAGGAAGGACGCAAAAAAATTTGTGAGAAAGTGTGACAAGTGCCAGAAGAACTCCCCCCTAGTAAAATCGACCTGCAGAAGAGCTCATGACAATGAGCTCTCCCTGCCCCTTTGAAAAATGGGGAATAGATCTGGTTGGACCTTTCCCCACGGCCCCAGCCTAGAAGAAGTTCCTAATAGTGGCCATAGACTATTTCAGTAAATGGGTGGAAGCTGAAGCTATAACAGAAATTACGGAGGAGGCAGTAATGGGTTTCCTCTGGAAGAATGTGGTGTGCCGATTTTATGTCCAAGGATCTTGGTTTCAGATAATGGCACAGAGTTCATGGGAGCTCGGATTCGGGCCTGGTACATTAAAATGAAGATAGAACAACATTTCACATATGTCTACCACCCTCAGGCGAATGGCCAAGTCGCAGTAACCAACCGAATTTTGGTGCAGGGAATTAGGGCGTGCTTAGAAAAATCAGGGGGCAGGTGGGTAGAAGAGCTCAGCTCGATCCTGTGGGCATACCGAATGAACCCTAAAAAAGTTGTAGGAGAAATGCCATTCAGTTTGGTTTACGGTATGGATGCCGTGATCAGTATAGCATCTCACAGAATACTGAGCTTCAGTGAAGACCAAAATGAGTTGTTGATATAAGATGCCCTGGACTTGGCGGAGGAGAGAAGAGAACGAGCCTCTATGAAGATGGAGAACATGCGCGGAAGAATTCGGGCAACTTATAATAAGTCAGTGGTGAAGCATCCATTTCGAATAGGAGACTTGGTTCTTCACCAAACTAATTTTGGTAAAACTAGAGGTAAGTTGGAGGCCGCTTGGCATGACCCATATAAGATCGTCAAAGTTCTTGCAGGAGGGGCATATGAACTCGAGCAAATAGATGGATTCAAATTACCACGGCCATGGAATGTATCGAATTTATGGAAATATTATATGTGAAATAAATGTACCCGATTATTTATAAAAATTACTGATTCCGTCAACTTGTGATTGTCATTTAAAGGCACGAACCCCAAATTTTTGGCCCGATTGGCCAAGGGAAGGATTCCCCTGACCTGACCTGATTGTCAGTGAAGGGCACGAGCCCTAAGATTGTGGCCCGATTAGCCAAGGATTCCCTGACCTGACCTGATTGTCAATAAATTTTTAGCCCTGATTGACTAAGGGGTGGATATCCCAAACCTGACCCAATTGTCAGTAAAATTTTAGTCTTGATTGGCTAAGGGATCGATATCCTAAGCCTGGCCTGATGGTCAGCAAATTTTTAGCCCTGATTGGCTAAGGGATGGATATCCCAAAACTGACCTAATTGTTAGTAAGTTTTTAGCCCTGATTGGCTAAGGGGTGAGTATCCCAAACCTGACCTCATTGTTAGTAAATTCTTGGCCCTGATCGGCTTGACTTGATTGACAGCCCTGATGGGTTAAAGGGCGGATGCCCTAAATGATATGACCTAATTATCAATTAGGGGAATGAGCTCCAAGATATTATCTCGATGAAAATATCCATGCTTAATTACAAGAAATGCACACGACAAGAAATGCCTGAGGCAAGATTTTATCCAGACGCGCAACAAACTGTAAACTTAGTGAATCCAATTACAGCGCATGAAGACAGAGAAATGCTTGAGTTATCTAGAAAATGGCAAAAGCACGGAAATGCACTAGAAAGAAAAAAAAATCACACGAAACATCACAGATGAGATGAGGAGGTCCTCCTATCAGAAGATAAAACTCGCCGAATACGCCACAGCTCTCGCTCAGTTTCGTGAAGCCGTTGGCGGTACCTGTCTGCCCGCGCGATGTCATAGTGAGCTTCACCGGCGGTGGTGGTCAACCGACACACGGATTCAAGCAAATCAGCCCTTTCCTCTTGAAGCTGACGATTGAGCTGGCGGAGCTCTGCCCACTCGCGCTTGTAATGGCGTTTCTTCCGTCTCTTCCTTTCCAAGAGTTTGCGTAATTGAGAGAACTTTTCGCGGAGTTGAGCGTTTTCTTCAGAAAGGTGAAAGTTTTCATTAAAGAAAGAAAGGTTTTTCTTCTTCAGGATTTCAACTTCTTCAGATAAAGAATGCGGAGCCATAATGAATATATGCAGAGAAAAAGCAGATTTTATAGAGGAGGAAAAAGTACAGATAGTACTAGGGTTTCTTGTATTCTCGGAAACCCTACAAGCATAAAAGACAAAAATAGAAACAAGACAAAAATATTGTTTAGGGTACAGGCCCACAAATTACAGATCAAGCCACAAAGGAAAAAAAAACCAAGTAGCTAAAATGACCTAAGATTCGTAATCTTTAGTGTTCAGCCCTCGAATCTTAGGTGTTCAGCTCTCCCCCGAACTGCTCAGTCACCCTGGTGACCTCTCCAAAATCCCGCTCAAACTCGGCGCTGCTTTGAAGCTCGTCCAAGTTGGCAAAGGTAGGAGAAGATACAGTCGCTGGTAAAGCCAAGGTCAGTGACTGTTCAGGGGGAGGCGGGGGGGAGGAGAGGAGTTCAGGAAAGTTTGACGGATAGGCGCAGTAAACTCAGGGGCCCCGAGCTGATGGAGTTGGTCATCCTCCACAACGTATGTGAAGCTCGTGGGCTCCAGAGGATCCTTCAAGGGGACGAGGGGATCAAAGGGAGTGGAGGGGTTTTCGGCACACCATTTCGCTTGAGCGTCCAGGCCAAAGTGGTAGTAGACTTGGGCTTCAAGAAGGAGGATGTCGTACAACTCCATGGAACCAAGGAAGGCTCTTCGAGTCATCTCCAGGGTCACCAAGATAAGCCTCTGTCCTTCCTCTGAGTTGAGGAAGTTGGCCTGCCCCTCGGCTCGTCCTTTGGCCTCTCCTTCTGCTTGACCTTCAGTTTGGGCTTCCATGGCTTTATCCTTGCCCAGCTCTATTTGGATTATTGCTTCTGCTCGGGCTCTCCCCACGAACCTCTGAGACTTCTGCAGTTCAACTTGGGCCACCTTTAGCTCGGGTTGGGCCTCTTTCAGCTCAGCACCCCTCTCCTTCAGATGAGTTATCAGCCTTTGTTCTCTTTCCTTTAGGGTCGCGTGTTCCTTAGCCAGGTTGGCGTTCATCAAGGAGCCTTGGGCCCGCGACACTAGTGCGGCCCTCTTAACGGCATAGAAGAAGGATAAAGGATAAGAAAAATGATAATGAAGGCAAAAGAGAAGGTGAACAGAGCGATGAAATCCTAACCCTAGCCTCGTCTTGGTAAAAGGACTCTATCAGCTCGTGATTCGTCCACTTCTCCAAAGCTCGGCGATCAACGGAAGGGGACTGCCCTTTGATAAAGTGAACTACCACGTCTCCTGGACAGTCCAGGACGGAAGAGCCATTCAAGAAGCTCTGGTTGGGGGTATCTATATTGGACCCCGTAGGGACCTCCCCATTGCCAGAGCGAGCCTGCTTGTGGGCAGCCAACGCCTGCTCCTCCTCAGAATCAGGGTGGGTGGTCAGGTCAATTTCAGGGCTGACCACTCTTTCTGGATGAGTAGCTCTTTGCAACCTATTGGCCCCCTCTAGCTCGAATGCCACCTCTGGTCTGGGAATGGTCTCGGGCTCATCGGAGGTAGTAGCTCTCGCCGACTCACCGAGAGGGCTCTTCCCAATGTTGGAGGTAGCTCCTTGGAGAAGCGCAGCCATCTTCTTCTTCATCATGGTGACTGGAGAAGAGATTTACCATAATAAGAAAAAAATAAAGTATATAATAATAATAATATAATAAAAAAAGAGAGAGAAACAAAACAGGAGGGGAATCTACAGGCATGGTGTTAAGTTCCTAAAAAAAATGGAGGTAGAGCTGTTTAGCTCTGCTGGTATACTAATATCGGGAGGCAAAGGGCTGCTCTCTCGCTTGGAGTTGAAGAAGCCCAGGATATTTGAGGTGAGGAGCTTGGACAGGTGGAAGACGTTTTAGTTTAGAGTATGGATAGTTTTTTCTAGAGAAGGAGGTCGGTTACCTCTAGTTAGGTGAGCCTGAGCTGGGAGGGTATTAACAGGCACGGGTGAGAAGCCCCAATCGCCCGAGCAGTGAACGAAAAAGAACTTCTTCCTCCATGCCTTATTGGAGGAAGGATTCCCGATCAAGAACCGAATGCCAGCTAGGGCGGATAGGTAGAAGAATCCATAGGTTGAGTTCTTGACCTAGAATAAAGAATAAAATAACTGGGCCATGGGTGTAAGCCCAGAAAACTGCGTAGCCAAGTGAAACCCTACCATTATCCAAAAGGTGGTGGGTACGAATTGATGCACCGGAATCTGGTACATCCGAGACACCGCTAGAATGAAGGGATGGACGGGGAGGCTCAATACCGCCTCGAATTGATCAACAAAAAAGGATAAATGACCGAGAAGCCCTCTCGCTGGAATCTGGGTTTGTGAAGGTGAAGTCATCGGAGATGGAAGATTTGGTGCGTATTTCCCCTAGACTTTGGTCACTAATAGTGGAGACTATGTTATCCCGGTCGTCACCGGGGGAAGGTGGTGTTGTCCACCTGAAGCAGACGCCGATGGTGCCGCAGAGGATGGGAAATTAATGGAAGATGAAGAAGCAAAAGAGGCCGAAGCAGATATAATTAAAACTTGCAGGAAAACGAGAAAGTACCTGGTTCTAAGAGGAAAAAAGCCTTGATTGGAGAAAAAAAAGCGCAAGGAGTTCTTGAAAGGAAAAAACAAGTGCATAGAAATAGAAGTTTAATAAACCGCAAAGAGAGGGAAGTGATAGGTTTTGAAAATGAGTTTTTAGGAAAAAGGAGATTCGGCAGGATCTATGCATTTAAGGCATGTCAGAGTACAATACTCGAAAGGACACGTTGTGAGTTTTAACTGCTGAGGTGGAATATGAGGCGTCGCAGCCCATCCCCAAAAGGCATGATTTATTCTGAGGAAGATGATTTGGCGGGATCTGTGCATTTAATGCATGTCAGAGCAGGACGCCTGAGGAGACGTGCTATGAATCTCAACCGCCAGGGTGGAATACGAGGCGTTACAACTCATCCCTAACCATTCAGGGGGTGGGGGTGAGGACTGATTGGTACGACCTAATCTGGTGGCAAGTGTCAAAACAACTCGAATAGACCTGATTGGGACGAGCTGAACTGATGCCTTAGGAGAAGAAAAAGGAGATAAAGGGCGAGCTCATAGCCTTATAAGAATCATTCTGACCTGATCTGAAGCCTTGAACAAGGTTTTGGGAGATCAGGTAGAGAATTTAGAGAAGTTAGGGACAGAGCTGACTCGCTCTTTATGAGGAAACTTCTTGGTCAGGTCTTCCCGAGTAATGGCCCAAGATTCGTGGGTTTATTTTTGGGATCTCGGAAAGGCCCCACTTAGCGAGGGTTATAAATATCTCAAACTCAAGGTTGGAAAATGTATGACATTCTGAGCATTCTCACTTAAATTATTCCGATAAAAAAAACTCCTTGACTGACATAAGTATTGGAGAGGTTTCTACCGAAAATTCCCCTATGGTCCTTTCTAATGTGTTTTTGGTGGAACAAGTCAGGATATTTAAGGAAGAAATAGGTGTTATTGGTTTGATTATTTTCAGGGCGAAACACTTATATTAATTAAGAGGGTGTCCACCCAAAAAGGATTATGAGACCCATGAAATGAAATGCTTTGGTCCGTAAAATTATTTTTTGATAAGCCCGTGAAGAGATGTGGTTGTTTACATCCACGTTTTTAAAATATTTTAGTTGCCCACCATTGCAAGTATTGTACGCTAATATACCACATTTCACTTAAAAAAATTATTATGACCAGTATGTATCCCGTGTTTTACTAATTGAGAGTTCCCACCCATAATTTGGGTATTTTGGACTCGTGAAATGGGCAATTTATTAAGTGCACCTGGGTTCACCTTGCTAGGTGCACCTGTTTTACGTGATATTATATGTTAGTTATACGTGATGATATATGACAGTTATACGTGATGATATATGGTAGTTATACGTGATGGTATGTGTCAAAATTTTAAAGTTTAGAGTTTATTTTTTAATTTTAGGGTTTAGTTTTATATTTAGGGTTTAGTTTTCCATTTTTAGGGTTTAATATTTTATTTTAAGGTTTAGTTTTTTATTATTTTTATTTATTTTCATTTTAGGGTTCTGACAAAGATCTATCAGTCTGCCAGTTATATGTGATGATATGTGTCAGTTATATGTGATGATATTTGTCAATATATGTGATGATATGTGTCAGTTATATGTGATGATATATGGTAGAAATTTAGAATTTAGAGTTTAATATTCAATTTCGGGGTTTATTTTTTTATTTTAGGGTTTATTTTTCCATTTTTAGGGTTTAATTTTTTGTTTTAGATTTATTTTTTTAATTTTAGGATTTTAAATTTTAGATTTAAAATTTCAATTACATGTAATGATATGTACCAGTTATATATAATGATATATGTCAGTTATATGCGATTATAAATTAAATTATAAGTGCACTTGTAAGGTGTACCTGGGTGCTTGATATATTATCTCCGTGAAATGACCGTGCTGACTCCCGGGAAGTAATATGGCATAATTATGCTTGATATGGCCCACCATTGTAAGCATTGTACACTATTACACATCACCTTTAGTAGGTACTTTGGACTCGGGAAATGACCCTGCTGACTCCCGAGAAGTAATATGGAAGTTTACAACCACATAATTATGCTTGATATGGCCCACCATTGTAAGCCGACTTTTTTAGCAAATTCTATTTGTTTTTTGCTTACACTATTACACATCGCCTTTTTATTAGTAGAGTACTTATTTACAAAGGCATTTTAATGTAGCTACTATCCATTGTACTTAATATATTATATTAAGAATATCCCAATAATAAATATATGTGTTTATCAATTATGTTCTGACGTGGGTGTGTAATTAAAGTGTTGAAATTACACATTTTGTTAGTGTTGTTTTCTTGATTTCTCATTTGTTTTAATGCAAATACTTATGTTAGGTCAGGTTAATGGGTCATGATCCGATATTATAATATATTAGTTTTTGTATTGTGATGTATTGGTTTTTGTACTGTAAAATATTAGTTTTTCATAAATTTCTGACTCGTGATATGATATATTATTTTTTGTACTGTAATGCTTTTGTACTATGATGTATTGGTTTTTTATTATAATGTATTGATTTTTTCACTATAATATATTGATATAAAATTTTGGTCTAACGGATGATTCGTTAGTTCGGCCTAACAAGAGTGTTGCCCTTGTTTTAATGTTAGTAATCTATATCTATATATATCTATATATATATATATATATAATATATATATATATATATATATATATATATATATATATTAAAGGAGAGGTCTGGAGAGAGAAAAAATGTCACGTAGGATTATTTTCTTTTTTTAGTTTTGTAGAGAAAAAATGTCATGTAGGATTATTTTCTTTTTTTAGTTTTGTAGGAATTTTCTTAACATAATTATGATAGATACCTTATTTAATTAATTATGATTTGGTTTCTTTTTTTAATTAAGAAGCCACCTAGGATTACTTTCCTCTTTTAGTTATGTAGGAATTTTTTAACATAATTATGATATATACCTTATTTAATTAATTATGATTTGGTTCCTTTTTTAATTAAAAAGCCACCTAGGATTAGTTTCCTCTTTTAGTTATGTTGGAATTTTCTTAACATAATTATGATATATACCTTATTTAATTAATTATGATTTGGTTCCTTTTTTAATTAAAAAGCCACTTAGGATTAGTTTCCTCTTTTAATTATGTAGAAATCTTCTTAATATAATTAGGATAGATACTATAATTAACATTAAAAATAATAAGAATTAATATTATATATATATAATCACTTATATGTTATTTTTAGCTTTCTTTTACGTTTTTTTTGTTATTTTTTTCATTTCGAGTCGAACAATATCAAATCAAATTTGTAACTTTTTCTCATAAATAATTTGATCACTTTATTTAATTAAATTATACAAAAATGCCCAATATAATATAATTTGATATTATTTTTATTGGCTATCAACATGTTGTTTATAAAATATTATTACGATTCAACACTTTATTATTTGAATTGATCTCATAAAATAATGTATTTTGTTATTATCTCAGAAATCGCGTAAACAATACAAGTGCAAACCCAACACTAAGTGGAATGAACACTATGACATCAACTACAATATATTTGGAAAAAGATCAACTAATTCCAAAACAAAAAAAGGAAGGCCGCATCTGAATGCAAATGGCTAAACACAGTAATTTTGAAAGCATTCATGTCATACTTAATATCATTTGAAGTTCAAAATCGAATTTATTCTGTTTGGTGCATTTATATTTTACATACTAATCGCTTCAACATCATTGTAATATTTATATTTTATTAATACTTATACTATTATTTGCTCATTGTGCGGAGGAAAAAAAATATCTTCACATGAAATTGTAGCAGACATGCAATCCATACTGGACATTGAAAACAATATATAAAACAATGTAAGAGAGAAAATAAATCACGTAGAATTATTTTTATTTTTTTAATTATATAGGAATTTACTGAATATAATTAGGATAGATGCCCTAATTAATATTAAAAATAAAAAGATCATTTCTATATATACACACACACACACACACACACACATAATTTTAAAATTATATAAAAATAACAACATAATTCAACATTTATTTTATTGGCTATCAAATATTATTACGATTCAATACTTTTTTATTTGAGTTGATCTCATAAATAATGTTTAATATTAATGATGATTTATCTTTTTTAATTATGTAGAAGTTTTCTTAACATAAATAGGATGAATACCCTAATTAATATTAAAAATAATTAATAATATAATTAATATATATATTATATATATATATATATATATATATATATATATGTGTGTGTGTGTGTGTGTGTGTGTGTGTGTGTGTTATTTTCTTTTTAATTGTGAGCCCAACAATATCAAATTCGTCACTTTTTCTCAAAAATAATTTTACCACTTTTTAATTAAAATATGCAAAATTGCACAATGAAATACAATGCAGTATTTGTTTTATTGGCTATCATCATGTTATTTATCAAATACTACTACGATTCAATACTTTTGATTTGAATTGATTTCTTAAAATAATGTATTTTGTTACTATTTCAGTAATCATGCAAAACAATACAAGTGCAAAACCAGCATCGAGTGGAATGAACAATGTGGCATTCACTATAATAGATTCGTAAAAAGATCAACTAATTATTTGTTAGTTGTTGGTGATATTGATCCACAAAGTGGTAGCAAGAGAATTGCAGTAGAAAAGAGATCTGATAATTTGAAACGTATCAACGAGTTGCATCCTTCGTACGTTGCTCTACACTATCCATTACTATTTCCATGTGGTGAAGACAACCAAAGGGAAGATATATCTTTTTCTGAACCTCGAAAACCTAAAGGCAAGGGTAAACAATATGTGAGCCAGATGGAGTTCTTTTCTCACCGATTGCATGAAAGAGACACAGAGGTACTCACTATTCTATATAGTCGACGACTCCCACAATAATTTATAATTGATGCATATACGATTATTAAATCTTCAAAATTGTGGTACGTCAGAATTAATCAAAAGAAATATGAGGTGAGAAGTACAGTGGGATTGTTGATGTAGTGTTACGAGGTGAAACAAATGGCTCAAGTATTGGTACTCATGTTTGCCCGCGACATTTACTAGCGGTTCTTCAGAGGGTCGTTTCCCATAATTGTTATCTATTACTGAATTAGCTAGCTCATTTAAATGTTAAGTAGTGTAACCAATTTAGATCTATCAAGTATTTATTCAAATATGTCAATAAATGTAACTATAAGTTCACTACGAAATTCGCGGATGAGATCACCTATTTGTTTTTCGTTCTATTAGAACAAATGTGGGGATGTAGAGGATAAAAAGATTGATGAGATCAACATGTATTATAACTATCATTACATTTCTCCATGGGAAGCGACGTTGAGAATATTAGTTTATGAAATTCAGTATAAAACTCCAACTATCATGTGTTTAAGTTTTCATCTTCCAGAAGAGCATAATGTATTATATAATGATAATGATCAGTGAACACAATGAAACGTAATTCGAGGCAAGTAAGAAAAATCGGGAAGCACGGAGTTMRCTTATGTTGAGTTTCCTAAAAACTTTTTT